>JBBPFP011143895.1:0-11591 GCA_037974795.1 Kaempferia galanga | reverse complement strand
CTCTCTATTTAAGTCAAGCCTTGGGGTTTTGCCAAGGTTGACGAAATCTGAGGTAGTGAACCCCAGATTAGTAGTCTAAGCCTTGATCGTGTGCGTGCAAGTGTTTGTGGTGAGGTTTCTCCACCCACAAGGAGCGACAACGATCTAGCCGGAGTTCCGGGGCCTTATCCACCGACGGATAAAGGAGTGGTTCGCCTGAAGAACTCGGGGAGTAGGAGTGTCATCTCCGAACCCTAGTCAACAAACGAAGGTGTCGTTGTTCTTTCTTGTTAGTGCTTGTTTAGTTTTCCGCTGCCGACTAACGTGTAGGAAAGAAGACGACGATCGGGGTCGAACGGCTATTCACCCCCCTCTAGCCGGGTGCATAGGTCCTAACAGCGAGAGCCCTGCAGCCGTGGCGAACTCATCACACAATCCCCTCAGTCGTGGTGGACTTGTTGCATGAGCCCCGTGGTGTCGATAGATTCGTCCCATGAGCCCCGCGGTCCCAATGGAATCGTCGTGCGAGTGCTGCGACAAACTCATCACGCGAGTGTTGTGGCAGGAACGAGCTAAGGAAAAGTTAGGTTTATGTTTTAATTAAAATTATGCTATTATATATATAATATATAATTTATATTATATAACTTAAAATTAATTAAACAAATGATTAATTAAAGATAACTTATATATATTATACAACTTAATAATTATAATATATATTTTTATTAAAAATATAAAAAATTTAAGTAAAAATACATAATTTATATAATATAGTTATATAATTTAAAATAATTTTAAATTTTATAAATAATTCTAAAAAATAATTGTTACATTTTTTAATAAATATATAAATTTTTTAAATAAATTTGATTTTAGAATTCAATATAAGTTATATATATAATTTAGAATATTTATAAACTATAATTATAATTATAAAAATTAATAAACACATCATTTATATAATTATTAAATATTTAGGATCTTTATGTTAATTTATATAATTATAATGGATTATAATTCTTTTATCTTTTAAGCAAGATTTGGAACCATAAATATTAACATATTTAGCTCTCTACTTTTTAAATTCTTAGTTATGAAACACATTTTTTTTATATGAATGTCTGATATTTATGTCTATGAAATACATTACCTATTCTTTATTTCAGAAGTTTTAAAAAAGATACAATGTTAAGTTACATAAAATTAATGCAACAACTCAACCTTATTATATATATTAGATAAATATATAATATACATATTTATCTTTTATATATATACACACACACACACACACACACACACGATACCGAAACCGTATCGTTCCGGTCTAGGACCGAAACTTCAGCACGGGTCAAAATTTTAAACCTTGTTTTATAACTACTGTTTGGTAACGTTGTAATTTCTCTTTGTTTTATTATTTAAAAATTGAATTTGTTCAAGGATTTTTTTCCCCTACTAGGCATAAGGATAAACTATAAACTTCACATGGATAACTGCTCTAGGTGACTACTCAAGGGTTAAATTGTTGATAATCCAAGTTGAAATAACATCTATGTTAGTACACAAGCAAGCATTTTATCATTGCAAATGCATTAGGCACAACTAGGTGCCTATAGATTATTGGGTTTTTGTGCATGACATAGACCATTGATAGTCACAAAAACGTATAATCTAGGCTATAGATAAGTTTAGTCAAGTCTAGTTCAACCATATTCAAGCTTGTTTATTAAAAGATAGTAGCAATCTCGAGTCGGGCTCTAAGTTTTGTAGCACATTGGAAGGATAATGATGTGATCCTCACCCAAAGGAAAGTTGTCGATTTAAATCTAGAGAAAAGGAAATTACAAATTGTATTAACTCAAAACTTGATCAATACACGGGATCCTAACTCCTTTATGGTTTGAGGACACGACCTATTCTTTATAAAATAATATACTTTTCTAACAAAATCCTAATTTTTCTAATAAAAATCTAACATACTTTTCTAAAAAAACTAAACAACTTTTTTTAAAAGTTCAAATTAATTATAAAAATTAATGACTCAAACGACTTTTAATAAATTAAATTCTTGATTGCGTTATTCTCCTTAATCGAAAAGAATTTGACTTCGTTAAGTGGGAAGGTGGAATAGTTATGAAGTGGAGGTGCCTTTTTGGTCAAATCATATGATTGTGGTTTATTTCTTCAAACATTATCTTTTTAATTTCAATATGTTTTCTTTTGTCGAGTGGGAAGGTAGAATAGTTGTGAAGTGGAGGTGCCTTTTTAGCTTAATATGACAATTGTTGGTTTATTTATTTAATCAATGCCTTTTTAATGTCAATATGGTTCCCTGTTTGCATTACTAAGTTTAGTCATATTGCAAAAAGCATTTTTATGTTTGTTTATCAAAAAAGCTTGTTGATCTTGATTCAAGCTCTAACATAGTTCATTTACATAGCCATATGTTTAGTTTAGTAATGGCAGACTATGAGTTAATATATGAAATTTGCAACATTTTATGAAATATCAATTTACTAAACTTGTTATGAATAATTTAAATCAAATAAATTCATGTTAATTTATTAATAGACTTGTTTGTGAGTTTGAATCATATGAATTAAGAATAGTTATTAACTTTTATCTAGCCTACATTATTTTTAATAGTTAAACATTGTTTTATATAAAGTAAATTTATATGGATATACTTTTTCTTAAACAACAATAATAACCAAGCCTTACCTTATTAAGCATTGAGCTCTATATCCTACTTATATCATCTATATTTAAATAAATTTTATTTTATTTTATCCTTGCTAACTGCCTTTTTTGATCTTCTTCTTCCTCATTTAATGTGTGTATTTGTCATAGTGTCACATCGCCTAATCAGAACATTTATTGGTCGTCTAAGTACTTTTAAACAAGTCTTTCAGAGTTTTCTATTAATAGGCGTAACCCTAATTTTCTCTTTAATATTTTAATTTCTTATTTTTCTATCCTCATGTATCCGAACATTTATCTTAATATTCTCGTCTTTGTGACTCTCATCTTCTACTCGTTAGCTTGAATCATAATCCAACATTCAACTCCATATAATATAATATGTTTAACCATCGTTTTGTAAAATTTTCCTCTAAGTTTTACAGGTACCTTACAATCACTAAGAACTCTTCTCCATTTCAACCATTCTACTTATTTTCTATATAAGACATCTCTCTCAACTCTCCATCTTTTTTAAAAATGATTCCAAATACTTAAAGTCCTCAATTACAAGTAACTTGTCATCTTCTATAGTAACAATTTCCTTAATATGTTTAATATTACTAAATTTAAATTTTATATACTATATTTTTTCTCTACTAAGCCTAGAACATTTTATTTACATGGTTTTCTACTAAGATTTGAGTTTAACATTTACTCCTTATATGTCTTATCTACCAAAATATCATCCGTAAACAATACGTAGGATGGTAATGTGTCTTTGATGTGTCTAATGAGTTCATCATTAATTAGTGTAAAAAAATAGATACGGAAGATGATTCTTAATTTAATACTATCTTTATAGAAAATGTTTCAGTTAATTCACCCAAAATGTTCACTTTTATCATTACATCCTTATATATATCCTTAATTATTTCAATAACTACTACTCTAACACTTTTCTTTTCTATAATTCTCTACATATGTATACCATGTATCAGTCTTGCTTATTTTCTCTATACTTTTCAATTAGTTGTCTTGAAGATATATAACTTCTATTATTGACCTCTAAGCATGAGTCCAATTTGATTTTCGACCACCCTCCTTTGTTTTCATAAAGGGGAATTAGAGTACTTACCCTCCACTGAAAAGACATTTTTTTCATTTTCAATATGAGGTTGAATAACTTCATAAATCATTCAATATTTGTTTCTTTAGGCACTTGCATATCTCTATTGAAATATCATCTAGTTCTATTACTTTTCCATTTTACATTCCATTTAAAAGTATATTCTACTTTTGAAGTTTGAATTCTCATATAAAAATTTAAATTTCTATACTTTTTTGACCTACTTAAATTACTTAAGTTAGTATCTAAATCTTCATTAAAAATTTGATGGAAATATTTCTTTCATCGCTCTTTTATTTTTTTTCACCATTCATTAGTACCATATTGTATTTATCTTAATGCATTTTATTTGGGTAATATCTTTGTCTTCCTCTTTCTTGATTTAGCTATTCTATAGATGTCCCTTTCTTTTGCATCCAACTGTTGATATAAGCATTTAAAAGTTTTATTCTTGGATTCACTCATTGCTTTCTTGGTCACTTTCTTGGCTATTGTATACTTTTTTTAAAAAATATTAGTCTTTACAATAACTTATAGGTTGTTCATTTTTTTTTCACTACTTTCTCCTTTCCTTTCTTGTTTTACAACTAAGATTCTTTATTTGATGGAGCAGGTCTTTTCAACTCACCGAGTATGCTCTTCGTCACCATTATTAGATTTAATGACATCTTATCCCATGTCATATTCAAGTTGCCATGTATTTCTTCTAATACTTGTGCTCTTATCCTCTCCTTAGAGATATCTTGTTTCTCATCTTTAACTTCCACCACTTGATTCTATGACTCATGTATATTCTCTTTCTATTAATACTATGCTTGAGGTGCATATTTAACACTACTTAAATATGTTGGGTAGTTAAGTTTTCTTTAGGATGGCCTTGCAATTTTTACAAATTTTTCTATCAATTTTCCTATCCATAGGAAAGAACCATGTGAATCTATTAATAGAGTACTACATCCTATACATATAGCACCATGAGTAAGAACCATGTGAGACTAAACTCACTAACAATCAATTAATAATCCTAATTGAAACAAGTGTCTGTCTAAGAATTATTTAAAAATAGCCCTGTAATTTCAGCAGATGGGTACCTCTATGAGGCATCACCTACTACTAATAGACCTTGAACTAAATTATAAACGTTCTTAATAAATTCACTAAAAACAATTCAGTTATCTTCTCTTTCTAGGTGAAGTTCTCCCATGAACAAGCAATAATAGATTGAGCCAATAGGTCCTGATTCAAGATAACTACATAGGTGGTATATTTATAGGATAAAATGGAACTCTGTAAAATTGGTTAATCCATAGGATTTGTGTCGCCCAAGAGATCTGAGTACTAATAATCTTTCCAAATGTGATTTAGTATACATTGTATATCTTGAAACCAAACAATTTTTGGGTGGCTTTGTGGGATGGAATCAACTGATAAAGATCAATAATGTCGCAAAGACCCGTTATGGTAATGAAGTTGCAATTTACTCTGTCATTGCAGATGCCACATTTGATTGTTTGATCATTTTTTGCATTTTAAAAACACAATTTTGAATATTTCTCCCGTCTCTTTGTAGTCAAATGTCAATTGAAATGATTAAATATTGAAGGCATTTTATCTGTATTGCCTAGACCTTTGTATATTTGGATTACCTGGTAATGACACTGGTTGCGACAACTCATAATCTAACTGATAACTTTGTCAAATCTGCAGACAGGAGAGACAAAGGAGAACGAATTAACCTATGATATAGTTTATTAAGATGGTTAATATGGCAATTTGTTCATTTTGCTTTCTATCTGCCAACTTTCTTCCCAATTGAACAAGGTTTATCCCTATATCTATCTTATCTATTAATCAGGGAATAAATTTGCAAACTTTCTTCCTCACTTAAATTTCTATCTTCCCCTATGTATCTACCTTTGTTTCTCGTAAAGAAGGACCACATGTTGAATCGTCATCTCATTTGGCAGAAGCAGACATTCTATTGACCACACTTATTTGCTCTCCTATGGCTGCCCTAAAATGGTGCATACTTATTGCCTTCATAAATTATTTCACCTATATTATTGAAGGTGGTTTAGATGTGATCTATAGCCCTTTAGCACCTAGGAATGCTTAGTAATGATGCTGGCTGTGACAATTTGAAATCCAACTAACTAATAAGTGTTCCTTTTAAGGGATATCTTTTCCTTTTCTAACTTCAGCAATTGATGTTTATATCAGTTGATCTAGTCATCTATATTCACTAAAATTGAACTTGAAATGTCAGTTTGTTGATGAAATTTTCAATGAATTAGCATACAAAGTTTGATACAGTGCTTCTGCCTTCTTATATTTGTTCTAATTTTTATGCTCTATTGATTCTTTTTAATGTTAGTGTGCCATAGTAGTCTCTTTGATGTGTTTTAACTGAATGATCAAGGAAATCAGTGACTAATAGATAATTCTGGTAAAGTATATCAAACTTCAGAGAAGATATTGAAGTTTAGTTGAGTAAATCGATCTGAGCTGTGTTTGTTTTCTTATTTAACTATCAAAAATAGTATGGCCTTTATTTTATTTTGTGATTTTACATAATACTACTAAACTGTCCTCCAATGTTATATAAAATTTTCACCGTCATCAATTAATGCCCAACACGATTGATCATTTTTGGGCTTTTAAAACTTGGAAACTTGAGTCTGAACCAGGCGTCATGAGTGCACCTAAATATTTCCAAGTTGATTTTTAAGGATAAATTGCTAAGATGTAGATTATGCATTAAGGAGTCTAGTGATATAGGTTAGGTAATTTAACATTAACTCTATTTTCCCATCCACATCTACTATGCCCCATTTACTTTTTGATTATGATGATTTCATAATTCCATTGTTTGTGAACTTAGGTAACGTTTGGCAGGATGAAATGGAGTGGGTCCAAAATGAAGTGGAATGATCCATTCCATTCGTTTGCTTAGCTATACTAATTGAATTGTATAAAAAATAGAATGACAATGTATGTTTACTCTGGATCATTCAGTTGGTCGTATTAATTGAATGGTATAAAAAAGTGAACGAGGAACTACGTTTAACTCATTTGGTTCTTCTAATTCTTGTGGCCAATTTAACTTTCTTTGTTTGGTCCGCTCGACTGCCTTAGTTCGTTTGGCTTATATAACTAGCCCAGCCACTTGATTTTTTTGGCCTGCCTCGCTCATCTGGCTCCAATCATCCAACCCACCCTCTTTAACTATAGAACTGAATCATTTCCTTGTATCTGAGAAGAACTTCCAGACTAATAGGAAGAAGATCTGAATGACTCATCATTTCATTCCCTCCATTACACATCTTAAACATGGAATGATTTTTTTTTAAATTATCATTTCACTCTAAATTATCCACTGCAACATGGGAATGGAATGGTGCAAGGAATGAACCGTTCCCTTTCTATTTCATTCCACACTACCAAATATCACCTTACTGAATTTGCTGCCTCTGACATTAAAAGCTTATTTAAGTGGTTATTTCCTTTGTTTGTAATGTGAAACATGCTCATTTCCCCCTTTTTTTGTTGCGCCCTCATATTGTTTGTAATAATTAAGAGTGGGGTTATCTTTCATGTTGCCTGTCTAATCCAAAAATTTAGTTAGTTAAAGCCGTGAGTTTGTTGTTCTAACTGGGTTGCTGCATTAGAGCCATTTTTTTAAAACAACCTTCCTGTCTCAAATATTCCTCGTGTATTTGTCACACCTTTTCTGCGTTCAACATCTAGAATCATAGAATTGAAGCAAGTGTATCCTATTGGTAGAGAATAGCTGGACTCTATTGCTTTTGGTCTCACTTCTTTGATTTCCATGCGCTTGCTCATTGTCATATGGTTGGAACTTGGAAGTCCCAGATTCTGTTATTAAGTAGGTCCACAAGCTACCCATATGATTTAATAGAGATGTGTACCACACTATTTCATAAATCTTCTTGTCCAAGTAAATCCCTGCAAATGTTTCTTAGCTTCTGGAGATTAGTATCATCCCAAGGTTAAGTGATGTAGTATAATTTTGTCAGTTTACTTCTGAAGATTGGATACTCGGCATGGTAAAGCCATGTTTTAGGTGTCAGTTTATCATCATGAAAGAAGACACATTCCAAGTTTAGATGTTCAGTTTTGAGGAATCTATGTTGTTACTCATATGGAAATTGGCTTTATTGTGAATGATTGAACTTTTGTGGATCTTTCATATCTCTGCATTTTGTCGGGTATCTGCACTGTCAATGCCATAAGTGTCCATATATATCCTTTAGTTTGGATCATACTGTTTCTCTTGCACATGGAATTTGTTGTGTACTTACATTATATATTATATTAGATGTCACTGAGTCAGATACTATTGCTACATGAAATCTTTGGTTGTTACTCAACTCTTTAGAAAGGCTTGCATTTGTTTCGTTATGATAAATCTCAAATGCTGATGATTTTTAATCATTTGGAGGAATCAGTGGAAGGGGCAGCATTTGAAGTTTCAAATTCAACTTGTCTAAATGTTCCATACAGGGTCTAAATGCTTGAATTGGGCTGATCTTTATAATGAATTTGATCCGTATCCATTCTTAAGTTAACGTAAGTATGCATCACAATGGATTGCCATTGGCATGCATTGGCCAATTCTGTTCATTGCCCAATTCTTGCAACTATGAAATTGATTGACATGCCTATCGTCATAGATCAGCAAGCATCCAATTTTTTGGTTTGGATATAGAAAATCTGAAGCAACTGTTGCTTATTTCTGTGTTGAATTGCTATTTCCTCGCTTATTTTCTCAACAACGGAGATGCTTTAAGTACCCAATAGATTTTGGTGATTCCAGCTTCTGCATTTACCTTGCTATGCACTTCATCAAGCCAATGATTGGACCTAAAAGATGCAATGTGTTATTCAAGAGTGATTGATCTTTTTAACAACTCTTTGAGAATGATGGATCTTTTTCATAAAGTTCTTTTTGTTCCATCATCATATCTGCCTTGGCTTGCCTTTGGTAGATTGATTTCTGCTTGCAATTTGCCGTACGTACAATCTTATAAAATAGTTGAACACAATCTTATAAATCTTCTGTTGTTTTTAGGTGGCAGAAAGAGCATTGTTCCTTTGGAATAATGATCACATCGAGAACTTGATCAAACAAAATAGCAAGGTCATACTGCCCATCATCTTTCCTGCATTGCAGAGAAACTCAGAGAGACACTGGAATCAAGCTGTTCAAAGTCTCACCCTCAACATTCGCAAGATTTTCTCTGATCATGATCCTGATCTAGTAGCCGAGTGCTTGAAGAAGTTTGAGGAGGATGAAGCAAAAAACAAGGAAGTTATTTCAAAACGCGAAGACACATGGAAGCGCCTTGAAGCTGTTGCTGCTTCAAATGCTGCAAAGAAGGGGTAATCCCTCCCTGCATTGTACAACATCAAATTTCCTCTAGTCGATATGATTCTTATGTGGTAGCTCAGCATATTTACTCAAACATGGTTATGAATCTTGATATTGATGTCCACGATTGTTAGCTCGCCCAACTACTTCCTGATTTTCTCGTTTTGCCCAGTCCTTCGGGATCTAAAGTACAGGGTTAATCTGTTCATAAGAGGCATTGGAGAAAGAGGTGAAAAAAAACAAAAGATGCAGCAGTGTCTGAAATGTAGAATCTGGGAGTCAATTGTTACTGGAGGAAGTGCCGGAACGATTCAATTTAAGGGTGGTGTTATGCAAATTTGCAGGGTACTATTTTATCACTTGCTTTCTTCTGCATCGGTCACTTGTTTAGTGATTTTATTTAAGCAGTTTTTATTTCTTGTCAATGGAACGGTGATAACGGTTTTTATTTCTTGTGAATGGAACGTGATTACGGATCTCGAATGAATTTGATACCCTGTGATTGTCTGTGGTTATGATTTATACTAGTAGTCGATGTAAAACTTCTGTGGAGCCGGACTGATCATCCTATAAAGTTGATGTTACTCAACCTGATTAATCATTTTTAGCTCAGTGTCGCCTGCTATCATTGCATTATTAAGACAAAAAAATAGTATACAATATTCAAATTCATTGTCACAAATGACCTATAATCAAATAGTAATAGTAAAAAAAATCTCTAATAATAAAAAAATTTCTAACAAAACAATGGTTATGATAGATGCTCGATCATAATGTTTTGTTACTTAGTTAATTAAATTGTTAATAATTAATTATATTGTTAAGACATATTTAGGCTTTTATTTATTTTTGTTAATTGATTTCATTATTTAAGATTTTAGAATTGGAATTTAAAATATTTAACCGTTCTATTGTAATTTTTATCTTTTAATTTTTTATATTATAATAATTTAAAACTTACAGTCTATTTAAATTTTGCAAGTGGAATGCTAGAATGAACGGCCACAATATGATACATGTTGTAATTCATAAGATTGTACACATTTTCTTTGCAAATACGAAAGCCAGATTTTTTTTTTTTATGATTTATTATTTTTGAAATGAAAATCAATTTATTTATAAGCATTTGATAAAAAAATATTGGATACTGGTTTTTTTTATTTTTTATATGATAAAATCTTAAATAAAAAGATTATTAGATATGTTGAAATAATTTAAGTTTGTTATTTAATTTTAATTTAAGTTTTCTATATTATTGTAATTATTATAATGAATGAAAAATTAAAATATTTAAAATTATAAAACTAAATATATATTTTTTTAGGTCAATTAGATCTTTAATTTTTAATTAAAATATATAAAATTTTTAAAACGGCATTGGATTTTTTTTAAAATATATATAAATTTGATTAAATTCAACTGAATTAAATATACAATTTTAATTTTTACAATTATAATCCTTCTTAAATGACATTTCCAAAACGAATTAAAATAGGAAAAATACATATATATATATATATATATATATATATATATATATAAATTTAAATAAATAAATTTTGATTTTATTAATGTAAATTATATTAATTTGTTAACAATTGAACTATAGTTTTTTTTATTTCTTTTAAAAAGTTAAAATATGAAACAAAAATTGTATTTGAAATTGTATTTTTATTTTAAATAAATTGATTTGAACCGTACTCAATTTAAATCTGATTTTATTTTAGCTAAATCGGATAGTTTGTAATTTAATTTAATTAATTATTTTTTAAAAAAAAATTAAAAATTCATTAATTAGGTTTTATTTCCCTTTCACGTCCGTTTCCGAAGTCGCAAGCAGCCTGCAGCCCCCGGCTCCCACCTGCCGTCAGCCCCAATCTGCGATCGTTCACAGCTCATCGCCCGCCTGGAGCGACCGGCCGCTACCCTCCATCGCCGGCAGCATCCGGACATTGTTCCCGGTAACATCTTCTTCTTCTCTTCTCTTCCGATTTTTGTTTATTTCTTTCTCGTTCGGTGGCGGCGCCTTTTCGTATGCCGGTCAGCGGGCGGAACGATAAGTTTCTCCCGTGCCGGTCGGCACGGCTCGGCACTTCAAACTATAAAAGGCTACAACGATGACTGGATGGTTATAACAATACAGACTCAGCAAATCTCATTATGAATTGCTCATTAAAAGTCAAATGTCGAGAAACAAGTATTAGTGAGAAATCTGATCATAAGAATGAATTTTTCAAACACAGAAGTTTTTCGCACCTAGAAATCTAACATCTAACAATTTCTGGATTGCAAATGGTTGGCCATTTTATACCAATGAGGTTGACCTGTTCCTGCATAATGTGCAGTTTGAGTATCTAAAAACTCTTTTCGATCTAGATTTTCCACAATATGTGCTTGCACTTATTGATA
>JBBPFP011143788.1:0-11592 GCA_037974795.1 Kaempferia galanga | reverse complement strand
TGCTCTAGAGGAGTGAAAGTTGTGCTGAAGCCCAACTTTAATATCATAGCCTTGACGAAACCCCATTCCGCCTGGTTGTAAGGTTTGATCATGTCGAGCTTTAACGCTGCATATCATCTCCCATTACCCTTGTGATTTCGGATCTAATGCATGGATTCAAAATTCAAGAGGACATTATCTGTAATAAGTCTCCTAGATATGAAAGCGCTTTACACTTCAACCACCACTTTTTCTGAAATAGGTCGAAACCTGTTGGTGAGAGCTCTGTCTATGATTTTGTAAATTACTTTACAGAGGTTTATGGGTGCATTCTGCGTGTGGCCTAGCCGTCCACATGCATAGCAGCAATCAACCAATCTTTCATAGGTCAGTAGGATGAAAATATCTTCCTCCTCAGCTTCTAGTAAACTGTTTCAATGGTTTCGTGATGTCAATTCCAACCCTAATTCTTGCTAACTTGCCCCGCAAAGTGCCGGTCTCCCCCTCGTCAATATCGAGCACTTTGCCAACCATTGTTTCTACCTCTTGTAGGATCTCTTTGTGCATGAGAAAGCCAAAGGAAGATTATGGCATTGAATCCATTGTTTCATCAAAGGCCAATTTATTAGGGCATGGCAGGCCTTTCAATTCCGTAAACATGAACAAGTTTTGAAAAAAATTCCGATACGTGCATCTTTAATCAATCGATCCATCACAGACGGGATTTGACCGTTCAACTGTTACGATCTAACGGCCAATATAGCAATCCGTGTGCTCGTACCTCATTGGTTGACCCGGTCCTTTCCGCGAGCCTATAAATAAGAAGCGAAGCCAAACCAAAAATTAAATCGAAATTATTGCCTCCGGAGTCCCAAATTCGGTTCCCTCGTTCATCCTTTCGTCGAATCCAGGCCGCCCTAGGCTACGCTGTCGTCGTCGTCGTCGCTATGGCCGGAAGAGGGAAGGCAATTGGCTCCGCCGCGGCGAAGAAGACCACGTCCAGGAGCAGCAAGGCCGGGCTCCAGTTCCCCGTCGGCAGGATCGCCCGATTCCTCAAGGCCGGCAAATACGCCGAGCGCGTTGGCGCCGGCGCCCCCGTCTACCTAGCTGCCGTCCTCGAGTACCTCGCCGCCGAGGTGTGCATATGCCTTTTTCCCCCTCTTCTTTATTGATCTTCGATGCTTCCTAACGTTTGGTTGAAATTACCTTTTTTTTTACCAAAAGAAAAAAATTGTATAATGTTTGATAATTTTCGTCTCGGCGATTAGGTTTTGGAGCTCGCTGGGAATGCTGCAAGAGACAACAAGAAATCTAGGATCGTACCGAGGCACATTCAACTAGCCGTGAGGAACGACGAGGAGCTCTCTAAGTTGCTGGGAGAAGTCACCATCGCGAGCGGCGGCGTGATGCCTAACATCCACAATCTCCTCCTTCCCAAAAAGGCTGGGTCTTCCAAGGCGGCCGCTGGCGATGAAGACTGAAAGCTGGAAACCTTCTGGTCTAGGGTTTCATGGCTGTGTAATTTTCATTTGTTTATTATTTTTTGTTTTCCCGACTTCTGTACCATTAGCATTGTATCATCCGGAATTGTTTAAGATCAAGCTTGTTCATCCTTAAAATATCAGACAGACTTCGCGAGCAATATTTACCAGTGAACATCTGAGAATTGTCTTGCCAAATTTCTTATTTTCTCTCTACCTTTACGGTTCCTTGCCAGTGCTTCCTCGTACCCATTTTCTTGATGCAGACTTGTTCGTGCTGCTTGAGGCCGAGCCAACAATCACTCGAACTCATATCAATCGTCCTCCTCTTCGCCTGAACTGGAACTTTCAACCCGCTGGTCCCTGATCGCAGGAAATAATCGTCGTCGGGGATCAGGAGCAGGTGTTGCCGGTGGGCCGTCCCTAATTTTCGGTGGTGGCTTTGCGACTCTCTTTGGTGATTCCTTCACCTCCTTGCAGATCTTGTCTACCATGCCAAGGAAATCCCGGACGGTAACGAATAACCGTAAACCTTCGTCCTTGGTGGCACTCCCGTGAAAATAATCTGTGGTGCTCTTTACCAAGGTCCTTATCCTCCTCTCTTCTTCCAATAAGAAAGTTATGGCAGCTTCAGCATGCTCCACGAAGCATTTGAGGGAAAGGTGGAAGCCACTGTCCTCGTCCAAGCTTTTCATATCCTTGTTCAGGAATTCTTTAGTCTCTATCAACTTGCGGCCAAAATTAGCCACCGTTGTGGTGAACGCATCGATGTCGATTCCTGCTGCTTTCTTGACATCCTCGAGCTCGCCGCTAAGTCCAGAAACAATCTTAAGGCCTTCGGCGTGGAGGTTATCTTCGGCTTCCCCTGGAATGTCTTCGGACATATCATTGGATTTGAAGCTGTAATTGTCCAGAGAAGTCATGCTTCCGCTTTCTTTTGCTAAACGTGCAGAGCGTCTTCCTTCAGAACGAATGGTCTGCTTAACAACAAAGTGCAACAGAGTGGTTTTCCCATCGGTACCCTTAACATCTGCCAACTTCAACAGTGTGTCGAGCTTGAATGCCTGAGCACCTCCACGGTATGTGCCGACATTCATCCGATTGCCGGTTTTGAGAACAGCTTCCAAAAGCTTCAGAAAGAGACGACTGTTTCTGAGTTGAGTGCAAGCTGCCTAGAACAATAGAATGCCCATTTTCACAATTCAGCCTTCAATTACTAATTGTTCATTCTTACTATATGAATGAATGTACTAAGAAGCATCTAGACAGAGATCAAGAATTCGAATACTTGCCTCCATTGTTGCAAAAGCTGCCTTTATGATTGTGACATCCTCGTGCAGAGAGGACATGAATAGCAAGGCATCCATCCTTTTATAGGCACAGGGAATATCAATCAAGTCTTTGAGAAATTGTTCTGCAGGTGCTAGTAGGGACAAATCACCAGTATACAGTCGGAGTTTCAGCTCTTCATCAGTGGTGGGTTGCATTCTCAGTAATGATTGAAGAAGAGCAGAAGGAAGTTCATTTCCTAGTTGCAAGAAGATCAACAAGGGGACAAATATTAAAAAACATTCAGTAGTGTACCAATAGTAGTTGTGGAAGAGTTTTTTTATGGTTTGAGAGTTTATGCATGTATAGCAAGGAAATGATTAGGCAGGAAACAAAGAGGGAAATTTGAATGGAGAAGCAGCTCCATTGACTATTTTATATGGTTGAACGAAACCAAAAGAGCTAGTATGATCTAGTTTACTATTAACACTTTTTTCTACCAAGCGCAAGATCCAAGCTCACCTTCCATGAGTGCTTCACGAGCTTCATTGCTTTTGACGCTCAGAGCTTTTAATGATATTGATAAATTCTGTGATTTCTTTGGCTCGAGAAGTTGAATAAACCGAGGTGGAGCATCTTTGGACTCTTTCTTTTTTGCAATATTGTTTTTATCAGCCGCATTGGTGTAGCCAAATAATGATTCAATCATCTCTTCATCAAACCTGTAATGAAATTAAACTATCCTAAAAGGCCAGTTGTTATACAGACAATCACAGTGCCCAACCAGAATACCGACTTACTGGAAGGATCCTGCTTTAATGTGAGACCAGACGTTGGACCTAGAGTTTGCTTGAACTTTATCCCAAAAAAATGGCTTCAGCTTTGTTTTAGGACCATCGTCGTCACCATCAGCATCAACACGTTCGTGAGGACTTGGTGCGAGATTTGATGGCTTCTTAGTTCTTGAATTTCCTTGAAGTTGACGAGGAGGAAGAGCAGCCTTAGGTGGAGGTGGAGGCATCCGGGCACCAGGTTTTTGGTTTGGAGCAGGGGGTGGTGGAGCCTTAGGTGGTCGTGGAGCAGGGGGTGGTGGGGGTGCAGCTTTTTTAAGAGGAGGCTTAGCAGGAGGAGGGGGAGGAGGAGGAGCAGGAGCAGGGGGATGAACAACAACAGGAGGAGGAGAAGGAACAGCAGCAGGCATAGGACCTGGGACAACAGGAAGTGGAGTAGGAGGGGCAACAGAAGGAAGAGGTGACCTACCAGGAGGAAGAGGAAGTAATATTTTGGGTTCAGAGCCACCATTGAGCCCCAGAAAAGGAGCATTAGGCACTACATCAGGTGATGCTGCACATCCGGGCATGACATCTCCGGTGAAGTCGTGACAATTTTGGCTAAATCCACTGTTATGTTGCAGGCCAGCAACCTTAACTGTATGATTATTTGAACCAACAGGACCAAATGATGTATAAGATGATCCTGGAAACACATGATTTAAAACTCTCAAAACATAGCAGCCTGGTGAATTATGTCCATAAGAAAGTCGAGCAATTTCATACCAGAGCCATTGCTCAAGCTTATATGCAATAGGGGCTTATCATCTCTCCTGTTTGCTGCTTCGTGTCGCCGTCTGCAAAGTTTCCGGTAACAACAGATCATGCATAGAAAAAGAAGAGATGTCCCGATCGACGAAAGAACTACAGCAGCGAGAATTAGTTTTGTTGGGTCCTCTTGCTCGTGTGAAGGTGGACTATTGGGAGTGCTTTTGAGGTGTGTAGGTTTTGATGGTTTTGGTGCAGCAATTTGTGGAACTGTCGGTCGATGTCTGCCAGATGTAGAACTCACAGGTAGCTGAACAGGAGATCGCGATAGAGCAGGACTGGGGGTTTGCGGTTCACCTTCAGGAGTAGGTGATGCAGCTGGAGCAGATCGATCAACAGCTAGGGAGAAGGTAGGTGCAGGACTTGGAGATTGAGTTGCTAGATATCTTCTCTGAACATGATGCCAATTGATTACCAATTCTAGACACTCTGTGCACATTGCATTAGAAGGATGCAAGTGAAATCCTTTTCTAATGAGACAAGCAACAACAGCACGCTTCATTTCTGGGAACAGAGGCATCTCAACTTCATGATCATACATTCTAACCTGCATAATCGATAAAGAATGGAAACTTTCCTGAAATTTATATTTAAGATAATTTATGGGAAGGTACATGAATCCTGAAACTTGAGTTAAGAAATTAAGCAAGCCTATTCACAATTGAAGAACAAAATTGAAGAATGTAAAGAACCCCCTACCGTGCACTCGATCAGCTGAGGAAACTCTTTCAGCTCAAAACTTCCCGATTCCTGCGACAAGTTCCTCTGCCCCGTCCTCCCACCTGATCCGTGCGTCGGCAAAATAAGGGCCGAACCTAGAAAAACGATAAGAATCGCAAAGTTCTTCACATCCATCGTCCCGTGGATCAATCTTGATCGATTTCATTGCATCTGCAGCTCGACCTCCGCATCAAATCAGCTCCGACAACCAATCACAATGCTTCCCTCAGAAAACACCTTCAAATTCCACCCGATGTAACCCCAGGACAGAAGACGAGCTTTTTCCGCGCCAAAAACCAGGAAAAAATCGAGAGAGAAAAACCGAAGGACCGAAGCTTCCTTCCGCGCCCGCCTTCATGCCGACGCGACCTGGTCGGAACGGTGGCAGCGGAACGAGAGATGGAGAACGCGACGGAACCTAGGGTTTGGTGCTCGAGGGCGACGAGGAGGCGGAGGAAAAGGCGGCGAAAAATTGGGGAACTTTTTCCTTTTTTTTTTTTCAAATTGACGTTTGAATTTTTCTTTTTTTTTAACCTTTTGGAGTTGAAACCAACGAAGGAGGGAAGGGATCGGATCGTTGAAGGTCGATTCGTTGCAAACTCACCGGCAACGCTTTTCTTGCAATGCGCCTATTTTACCAACACGCCACAAATCGCGGAGCTGCATCGTCCAGCTGTGACGCTGGAGATCGGGCTGTAAGTTACAATTACAGTTTGACCCGTTTAAGAAAGCCAGTTGACTTAACGAACTTCCATAATTAAGAAAATGGAAGGTTAAATCTGGACTTCTAATTAAAAAATAAAATAAAATATATTTAAATATAGATGCAAATATAACCAAAACTCTTTAAATATATAATCCAAAATGGTATACTTAAAATAAGTCAACAACAGCAATGCATTCAATCAAAATTATACACTTCTTTAATTCACAAAACTAATACATTGAGCCATAAGTCATGGCTCCTGGAATTACAATTTTTTGTCATATATTAGATCTAACACACCTATCTTTCAAAGCTATGAATTCAATGAATGGATCAACAAAAGAAGGGAATGAAACACATTCTTGGTAGATCAAACATCTGGCAGATCCGATGCACTGCCTATCGACTCGTCTCTATGGTGTTCAGATACAATACTCTGATGTTCTGATGCTTCCATGTCGATGGAGTCTTCCTCTTCGGTGAGGGGCAATGATCTCCTCGTATGATGCTTTCTGTGCCTTGTTTTCAGGATCCGAGAGAGCGCTTGGACTGCATCTCTCATGGATGGTCGTTTTCTAGAGAGCCGATTGATGCATCTGTATGCAAGAGCTGCAGCATCATTGACTTCTGCTATGTGGAACACACCGTCTAGTCGGGGATCTACAATTTCCTCCCATCCAACTTTTCCATCGGCATCCATTGCAGCCTGAGACAGAGATAAATAGTAAGCCTTTTGATCATGACAAAAGTACTTTATTCTTTGAGAAATGAAAAGATCATGAAGTAGTCAGTTCTTCGAGTTTTATTTGCCAATTTAATGGATTACAGAAAAAATTCGTACACTTTGTGTTTTTGGAAAACTATGTATAACTTGGCTTCATTGATATTACTGAAACTTTGCAACTATTTAGTTTCCTAAAGTGCCATTCACATGCAAACTTAAAGCAAGTTGATTTTAGACAATTTACTCGAGGTAAAGTTAGCTTGATATCCTAGCTACTCTCATGGTAAAAGATGCAAAAATCTAGGTACTAAATTGAGTAACATGTGGAAACAAGGATAGAAACACTCACAAGTTCAATGTATTCCATTAAGCCCTGTTGTGGATTGCGCGCAGCAATCAACTCGAAAAGTAGAACCCCGAAGCTATAAACATCACTTTTCTTTGTGAACGATCTTGATGATACATACTCGGGATCAAGATACCCTAGAGTTCCTCTGATGTTAGATGCCTGATGGCTAACCATTTCTTCTCTTGATAGCCCAAAGTCTGCAACCTGGTTGACAACAGTTTGCAAGTAAAATTGACAAACTATGTAGTAATCAAAGATCATATAAGGTGGATGCTCCAACGGAATCAACTCTTGATAGGAGAAATAAATACAACCACATCTTGGCGATAAATATACAACCTCTACAAATTCATCAATTTGTCACATTGTTGGTAAGTTCCTTTTCTTAGATTCTTTTTTTTTTTTTTTTTTTGATAGCTATGAAAGCCCTCGTCAAGCACTCACATTTGATAAGGCAAGTTTCAAACCCAAGACCTTGGCAACAACTTTGGAGACGTTTACCAACTAAGCTAGTTGATGCCCTCTATTATTTTCTTGGTCGTATTCCATGTCAATAATCCATCAGAGTGTTTCTAGATAGTTAGACTGAGCACATAAATCCAACAATATTAAGGTTATCATTTATTGACAACTGAATAATTAAAAAAAAAAAAAAGGATTTAGATGGCAAAAGCACAAATCAATAAGTACCTAAATTATCAATTCCTTCAGTAATGTCCTCTCATAGCATAATAGATTCAGAGAACTAATGGAAGTAAAATTAACAAAATATTCTATATGCATGAGTCCTGACTTATTTGTCGTACCCTAGCTCTCATGGAGTGGTCTAACAATATGTTTGCAGACTTGATGTCGCGGTGAATTACAGGTGGAACAGCCTGCAAGAATGGAGACCGAAAGTTCTTTTTTACTCTTTCATAAAAAATATATAAAATTATTTAGTCATCTCAGGCAAAACAGAATATGTTTTCTTACACCATCATGAAGATATTCCAAACCTCTTGCAACATCTAGAGCTATATTGACCCTCAAATCCCAGCTCAATACTTGATACTTTTCACCTGCACCCAATGAATAAGTTAAATGCAACTTCCTCCAAATCAAAAGTAGAAGCAGTTTGACAGTGAATATATTAAGGATAAAAAGTGGACTAGAATTCTTAAGATGCTTCTTGAGGGGTCCAAACACTGGTGGAAAAACTGTACCAGGTCAAGAGAGTTTCCTTGCCGAGTAACATAAACCCATCAAGGCTAGAAAGTCACTTCCTAGTGCTCTAATATAAAGGACTAAATCTCATAATTGTCAGGTTATTTCAAAGCAATACTGCTTATTTTTAGTACAATTCACTTGAGGAAGAGCTATATACATGTTATGATACAATTCAGTTCAACTAGTAGCAAGACAAAGGATTAATTGACAATTTCTTTCAATATTCCTAAACACCAAAATGTCATACATGAAGATAAGACTTTGAAATGGATAAATATTAATTAATATCGTTCAATGGCTGTTTTTATTCCTTCCATCAAAAATAGTACTTTCTAGGCATATCTAGTTCTTGTTGGTATCAAGAACTACACACATTTGCCTCGTTATTTGTTACTTAAAATGTGTTTTTTATGTAAGATTGTCAAAGGTAGTCTTCCTATAGTGCGAGCCAATCTAAGATGAGGTGGACAAGTATTTTCTAGGCATATATTCTCTTTAGCAACTAAATTGGCATCTGTAACTATACACATCTGCCTCATTATCTACTAGTTAAAACCACATGTCCTTGAGTAAGATTGTCAAAGGTATTGTTGCTGTAATTCAAACTAATCAAAGATGAGGTAGACTGCCAGTTATTGAGTCTTTGCAATCATATAATTCATATTTTCTACTTAAATCCCACTAAGTCTCTAAATGATGTAACGAAAACCATGGTACACCAATTGCAGAGAGAACTAAATAATAAAATATTTAAAGTTCTGTTTACTATTGTCCAGATATAAATATATTGTCTAGTCATAGGAAGCCCGATAAGTAACACAAGCATAAGAAATATGGTTTGATCGACAAGCATACACCTGATGTCCTGAACCTCATCATTCTTCTAAACAAAATAATATAAAATGTAAAAAGTATCTAAGCAGAATCAGACATACTGTAGAGGTGAGAAGCTAGGCTACCATTAGCCATATAAACATATATCAACATATGCTGGCCCTTTTCAGCACAATATCCAACCAAATTGACAAGATTCCTGTGATGCAATCTCCCAAGAAGTAAAACCTGAAAAGGATGAAACAGTGAACTCCTCTTTCATCTTGTCGGGAATTCCCAATCGAGTAAAGATATTTTTAGTGCTACCTCGGTATGAAATTCCTTCTCGCCTTGCTTGGAGTTAGCAGCAAGCATTTTAACAGCAAGTGTCTCACCAGTGGGCATCTGAGCTTTATAAACAGGACCAAATGCCCCCTGACCAATCAATGTTTTAAAGTTACCAGTACCCTTTTGCAAATCCCTGGGAATAGGATAATACAACATGGATCTAAGTCATCTTGTAAATTCACAAATTAGAAACCAAGAAGATAGAAGTAGAAATGGTTGCATTAAAGATTTGCGTGCAGAAATACATAAATGGTCTCTGTTAAGATATTTCAAGAGCCTGCTTTAGTAGCGCAATCATCAGCTATGAGGCACAGTTGTGCTTTCACATACCAAATTAAATAAACTGGAAGGGATTGTTTTCGTTTTTTTACAAAAACAGTGAAGATCAGAGGCTTGAATATGCATATGCATCAGTATCTTGAAGATGATGTGGATGGATCTGTTCTTACTTGTATGAATATTTGGGCACTCCAGAAACAGACACAAGATGCTTCCTCTTGGTTCCTTCAGCCCATAAGGAAGGGCCATCTTCTTCAAAGTCATTGTGCTTTGGTGACTCTTGATCCATGGTAGAGTCTGATTGTATTGAAGAAGCATCAACTCCATTGGCACGCATGGGGACAGTTGATGCTCTCCTTGAGCTGGTGATCCTTATCTGAGCACGCTTCTTCTGGAATCTGATACAAAGCAGAGCACCTATAGCTAGGAAGATTCCAATCACTACTCCTGCTGTCACTCCTAAAATCAGTACCCATGACGGCACACCTTTCATCTCCCCAATACACTTCTAATAGCAGCTGTCGGAGGTCCACTCCATAATATCTCCTGCAAGAAAACCCCTTTAATCTCATCGAATAGAACCAGTTGAAAATCTTTTAAGCATTAAAAACACAAACTATGTCGGGTCACGGATACGACTATTCTAATCTGAATCACCGGTGCATAAAGGCCAATATCAGTTGGCTAAAGACAAGAAGCAGAAGTAGATTGCTGATGTTCAAACAAAATGATCTTGGCCACCGAAATATTTAAAAGTAAAACCCCAATCAGGATCATCCATAGACAAACGTGGAACTGGACCAACGAATAATCTTTGTATCTCCATTCAACCTCAAGATAGAAAAAAACACTGCAGCCTTACAAAGTAAACCTACGATAAAAAAGTTAGAGAAGATGGCGATGTTTCAGTTCATACCTAAAATTACAAAATTATGTACTCTTGCTATTATCATGCGCGAGGACAGAACGCACATGAAAACCAAAATCTAAGCAATCATAAGAAGAAGTAGGCAAAGATCAAACAAAAGGAACAAAGCAGGGGAGTAGAAAAGGAGCTTCATTCAGCATATCAAGAACTAGGCCTAAAATAGAAAGCAGCAATTTTTCCTACGGAAAACAAAACGAACCAGCCACGCCAGGCCATCTTCCATAGATGGGCACCAGAATGGATCAGCCAAAAATATAAGTTTTGCCCAACGATCACAAAACCATAGATCGAGCTTCAAGAAACCCCCGAATCCTTGGGTGGATTGAGGGAAAAGCAACTTTGAGAAAAAGGTGAAACGACTGATTCATAAAGAAGATCCGCCGACGCGAAGCGATCTAACCTGTTCGGGCGAATCGAGCACGCCGCAATGACGGATCGAGCAGAGGAATTGTAGAGCTACGCCACAGATCTCATCTAAGATAGTCGCATTTCACAGAGAAGAAAGCGAGCTGCGGATACTCGACCATTAAAAACTCTTCCTTTTGCCCTTACATATTAAAATCAAATCGTATTACCAAAAACAGGTGAGCACTGACGCGGCGCAGCCTTTTCGATAGCGCGATTTCTAGCTTAGCAGATCACGAAACCCAAATCAACCATCTCTAGCTCGAATACCGATCCTTTATTGGGCAGAGATGGGTTCTGGGATAGGGAGACTTCAAATAGCAGAGAGGTAAACATCGGGTGTGGAACGAACGAGTGCGTTTAGCCACAGGAGTAGAGAGCAGTCGTGTATCGGCACGATGACGTAGGTATATAACGGTCAACTGTGCGGATATTTTGGGATTTTGGCCACTGTAATATGAAAAAAATCAGAAATTAGCTTTACATCCGGAGTAGTCAAACTTTGTATCCAGGTACCGTGTCATTATAAATATATTTTCGATACCTAATTAAACCACTTTATTTATTTCAACTCCATAATCCGGATAGATTTACCACATTCTCCTTGATCCTATTTAAACCCGACCAAATAGATAACTGGGAATGCGGCTGAGCTGTCGAGTTTGAGAAGACCGAAATAGCGTACTACAAGCTGAGGTGGCAGTTGGGTGAGCTGGAACAGGGCTGGGTGCGGCATTCGAGCGACCGAGAGTCACGTACAACCGTCCGTCCGTCCGGCGCCTGA
>JBBPFP011143680.1:0-11593 GCA_037974795.1 Kaempferia galanga | reverse complement strand
CCCAGCAAGTCTAAATCCTGCAAACTTGGTAAACACATTAGATCACATAACATCTGACTTTAACTATTTGTCATTCATCAAAACTTGGGTTCAATCATTGGTGCCAACTGCAGCAACAGTTACAACTAGTGGGCTATAAATAGAGCTCTGGTCCTCGAAGTTAAGAATAACACACTTGTACTTTCACTTTGTAATTCAATTTTCGTCTTTTTTGTGCTTAACTGTTATAAGAAACTAATATGGCTTTAACGAAGGAAATTTTTGTAAGCTTTCACTATATTGTATTAACAACCTCACTGGTTGTAACCATGTAAATCTTTCAAGCCTCTTAATTTCTGTTTGTCTTTTATTTTGATCAATTAATGTGTTTTTTGTTCTTGCTAAGTTTAAAAGCAAGAGAAATTGCTAATTTGTAATTACATGTTATCCAACCTCCTCTAGCCGACCTGGACCAATACATTTATCTTTAAAATTAATCAAGCAAAATTTAAATACCAGGATAAAAAAAAAAAGGCAAACATCAAAAGGCACACCAAATTTATCAAAACTTCAAATGGATAATCCTTAAAAAAAATGTCTTCAAAAATATACATACTTATAATATTATTATAATAGCTATGACTAACTACTGTAACTTTTAACTACTGTAACTGTTATAATAGGTAATAACTAATATTTATTATAGTATTTTAGTAGCTCCTTAGTAATTTTATAACTATTTTAAAATAATTTTAATAAATTTAAAATAATTTTGATGACGTTTAAATAATTTTAATTAAGTTGGCCAGAATATTTTGATATAATAATATTTATGATTTTAAATTTAGAATTTAAAAATTCAGAGTTATTTAAAGTTTGTTTATTAGTAGTTTCTACCACTATTTTAAAATATTTTTAATAAAATTTAATCATTTTTCACCCTGTTGATAAAAATATATTTTAATATAATAGTATGGGTGTAGTAATTTTGATTAAAATAAAATAATTAAGTTTTTACGTTATAACAGCAGTAGCCACTGTATTGCTGCTACAATAAATAATGTAGTAATTTTTTCTTTAAATAGGACTTAGTAACTAATGGGTGTTAGATTTCTAGGTTGCTCATCATGAGTACTCTCTGATTTACTCTGGTAATCAATAGAAAATTCTATAGGATCGGATCAGCCACCTCAAAAATAATCAATAAAATTAACTGAATTTATCAATTTTTTTTTTACAACAAACAATGCAATGTAAAGATTTTTTTTTTTTTTTTTTTTTTTTGAAAAATGGAGCATCATTTTTTATTATTTTGAAAAAGAGATGTCCATCTGGAGATTTGATAAATCTGGAACGCCACTTGATATTTGCCCAAAAGCAAAAACAAAAAATAAACAACAAAAACAAAAAACAGAGAAAGAGGTTTCAGTGCCCTCTCTTCCATTTTCAATTGAATTCCAGAATCCAGAAACCAACACTAACTCTCCTGCCGACCTACTTGTCATTAATCAAAACCAACGAAGCCAGCAGCAGCAATTAGTGCAGCCAATTGCTCTGCCCCTCCAAGCAGAACAAGCAAGACCAGCCCCACTGGATCGCCGGCCAGTGTCGGCAGTTCTGCAGCACTAAAAAGGAGGGAAAAGAAAAGGAAAGACAATGACTTACTTTTTTCCAATTTATTTCCTCCAAAAGCACCGCCAACGATGCCTTCAAATACTCCACAACGCCATCTTGTCCTCAAATTAGTTGGCTCGGTTCCTTCCCCTGAAATAGAAAGATGCCGAGGTCAATATCAAAGATCTATCAAGAGACAAAATCCCGAACTGAACGGAAAAAATTTTCTGATCTGTTAGCCTGAAGTCAGTTTCTGCAATGACATATCCGTGCTCCATCCCTTTCATGATATGGTTGTGCTCTACCATTAAAAGAAATCATGTTGCACATAAAAGAAATCACAAGCACTTAACAAAACATAGAACGACACTCGCCGATGAGTTGGTGAGAAGGTTCTCCAATAAGGAGAAGTGCCCATCTTAATTACTCAGCTTGTCTTCCACTTAGTTCCTTTCCTCCATTTCATGCACCAACTCCAACTCACTTGTATCCTTCCCTCAGATGACTCTGTAAAATACCATGGAGAGAAACTGTGTAAGTTGGCCAAATATGAGTCCTAATTGATTGAGAAGTCAGTGATGGGGATATGTTGCCTGCCCTCAATTAGCCCCCCTTACCTTGCATGACATTGACTTCAAGGGCATGCGCTGAGATTGACATGAAACTAATTGAAAAGCCAAAACAAGGTCATGTTGCAAGCTTCCAATCTCAGAAACAAACAAACAACCAACAACAAATTTATTGAGATGGCTCAGTTTGCCCAGCTCTGAGACCAGCAGAGACATTCAGTACTGCTCTATGAAAAGAATATGGATTTTGTGGTTTCATTTCGTTCTCTATTATCCTTCACCACTGTTACTATCAATGGATTTGCACCTCTACTAAAACTTATTAAGGATGGCAATGTTTACATTTAAGACCACAGCTATCAAGTTCTGTATCGATTATTTGTTTATATGCAACATATTTGTCTTTATTAATAAAAATAATAAATACTTCTGTATCGACTAAATGATCCTTAGAAACTTGAAAAAGATTATCAAGTTGGTTGTATGATCAAAATGCTACAGCTCTGAAGAAAAAAAAGGTGCATCAGTCAACAATCTTGCTTTCGTAATTGTTTACTAATTCTGAGTCAAATTTTCAATCACTTTGAGGAATCTTGGGAACCCATAAACCATAAAGTTGAATGACAATGCTTAAGGTGATCAAATAGATAGACTGAATTAACAGGGATAGATTTGGTGAAACCTCGCGTCACCACACCTTTATATGCATGGCTGGCCTACTTTCTGGTAGCTACAGGCAATACCTTAAATAAGATAAACCTATCTCAGCAATAAATTAAGGAAAACTCAAAATTGCAAGGGTAACACCTACAAATTTAAAAATGGATAAAAATTCATACATAAATTTTACAGTTGTAAAAAGATAAAATTGGTGGTTTTGTTATTAAACCATTTTTTTAAAGTTGGAATATTAATATTAGAATTCTGATCATTTTTAAAATGTCCTCGACATTTAATATGTTTTAAACATCCCTTAAGATTTTGTTAATGTCAAAATGCAAATGCCGACCAAAATATATATTTTACTTTCCTAAATTATCATCAAATTTACCATGAATAGTGAGGCATACATATGACAACAAAATAAAAATTTTAGGAGAGATCTTGTTACTCATAAAGTATACATTGTAGGGTACTTCTAAGAGCCTACTGTACTATAGAGGTATTTCAAAAATTATCTTGAACATTTTATTATGAGATAAAATTAAGGATAACTTCGAATTGCTGTGATTGGTTTGGTCCGACAGAAATTTTTTACTAGCTGTCTGGGTAAATAGGGAAATGTTGCGGTAGAAGCCTAACATCGCTTGACAGTGTCTCCCATTTACAGAAAAAATCTTTATAAATACGCCATAATTAGAAATCGAACTGTGAATACCTGGGTGACAATTAGACACTCGGAGGCTTGGTCATAACATCTAAGATCTTTACTAAGCTAGTTGAACCACTAGATATAAGGAATATGTACCATACATTAACAATTATTTAGAACAAACGATGCATTTTAGTAAATTAAGATGAACTTAGAAGACTAAAATGAGGAAAGCTTAATTTACGGATCAGGACGAATAAAACACAATAAAAATATTATAATCTTCAGCTGTATAGTACTTATGGTGGTTGGTTTCAGGGAAAAAAAAGTAAGTTCACTGTACCTATGATCGCCTTGTGTTTCATTATAATTTACTAAAAGGGAATAAAATAAATAAGATGGAGTAAGTAGTCATGGGATGAAGTCAATAGACCAGACACAGAGTTTGACCTCACAGAGGGAAAGGGAAAGTGATCAAGAGAGGAAGGCACTGCTTACGATGTGCCTGTCAATCTTATACTCAAACTTATATATTCTCTGCAACTTTGCCCGATGGCTGAAGAGGTTCCGTAGCAAAGATCGAGGTTGCTGTTTGCTTATATTATTTTTCTGAGAAATATTATATAAAATTAATCTTAGAAAATAATTGAAGCTTTCATTGAAACTTTTTATGTTTCAATAAGCAAATCAACCAAATTGACTGCTTCATCCTATCATTCTTTGACAGTGTCACTAGTCGAATTTGAATTCATTGGAAGTTCTTAACTATTCTTGACAATAAATCTTATCTATACGCATATTCTGAAAGTTTGCTGACTACAAAGCAAAAATGAGAGATTAAAAAGAACCTGCACCGCAAAAGCAAAACATTCACCCCCAGTCAAAGAATTCCAAAGGCTGGTCCGGTCACACCTTGAAACAAATTAAAAGTGCAAAGCATGAATCAGAAAAGATCAACATACTCAAAAGAAACTAACAAAGAGATTACTAAGAATAAGATTGAAATGCAAACACAAAAGAGGTGAGAAACAACACACCATGTCTCTCTTCGTCACTCCTTTTGATGTCGTTCTCCTGCACTCTCTCCAACGTTCAATTTAGCCCTCAGCGCAAGCTATTGTACATCCTCTGCAAAAGCTATACCTCCAACCATTTAATTTAAGTACAGGTAAAGCAAAGAATATGTATGAACAAGAAATGGGAGACATTTTAACATCTGAATTTTCAACATCAACCAACTGTACATGTTATTATTCAATGCCCCGAGCAACAGTTTGCTTAAAAATTTCTCTTTCCTATGAAGGAAAAGCGTAAAGAAAAAAAAAAAAAAAAAGGAATACAACTCTTCCCTCATTCCAATAAACATTTACATAAATTTTTTTCCAGAGCTGAGCTAGAAAATTCAGCTTCATCAAGAGATCCACCATGGCAGCCTTAAAATTGCTTCTATCGCATCTACGATCAGAAAGTGTTTTCCTCTTACAGTACACTGCAGCTTGGGTGTTCTTCAAGCTGCAGCTACATGTAACATCTTGGTAATTACTGTGAGCTGAGGTGCATAGTAGGCCAATGGCCCTTCCTCCTATCAGGCAACTCATAAGCTTTGTGAATAATGTTCTGTGTCAGTCATCTTCCACAAAGATTCTGCTTATGAAATCTTGGAATCGTCTCGAGTAGAGCTTTGGATCAACTGCTGAGATGGAGTTGGGGTCCGCTTGCAATGATTTGTAGGCATGCTCCAACTTCTTGGTGATATCATAGTCTTGGAGTATATCAATAATCCCAAAGTAAAGCAACACATCATGGAGCTTGCCATTTCGAAAGAGTGAGGGCAAACCACCCCCAGCTAGCAGAAATAGCTCAGACTCGCTTCTTGTAATATGCTCGGCAATCGCTGGCATATTCGACCCCAAACGGCTGAGTGGCTTTCTGATCATAACAGATATATTCAGACATCACAAATACTGATTAAAATTTCTGCCATAAAAGTCACAGAAGCACTATTTTCAGAAAGGAATAATATTTATTTAGGTATGATAATTATGATATGTTGTGCTCTCTTTTCATCACATTTGAGGCAGACACTAGGACCCAATGAAGTAATTATCAACTAGTGTTGGCTAAGTAGATGACAGTGGAGCTACATCATGATGGTAACCAAATCATTACAATTAATAATTGTAGAGTCTGGAGAAGAAACTAAATCCAAGCAGTTCTAGATTGAGTTAGTTGGATGGCCATGGAAGAAAAGCAAATTCTTAAGTGATACTGGTTGGTGGCTGAATAAAACGGCAGTTTTAGTGGGTAACAAATTGCCAGGCAATGTTTAGAAGCACAAAAGATTGGAAATCAAAACAGCTTTTCAGAAGAATACCTATAATATAATGTTTGTAAAAACTAATAAACGATATCTTTCATGATACAGACCGTTTATATCACTCCACAAGTTACCCCAGGAAAAGCTAGGTCACATTCACAAAGGTGTCTGGATCCATCACATCAAGTACAACAAAAAGGCATCCAATTCTCAAAGCTATATTAAGAGGCATAAATGAATCTCAACCACAAAAAATGCCTCATTGAATAAGATTGGATGAAACATAGCAAACATGACCATCATGAAATTGTTCGATTCCACAGAGGAGATAACATTACCAAATAATTACTGCTAAAATTTTCATAATCAGAAAACAAACACAAAATTCAGCTCCAGTAGTACATACCGAATCCGGTCCATATCTTGATAGGTTGACACTCTCACCGAGTCAGAACTGGTGTCCCCACACTTAAATGATGCTTTCTTGCCAAATATTTCTGACAAAATATCCTTGTTATGATGAGAACATTGTCAACCTACCTCTATGAATTTTTCATGATTGAATTGAATTATTAACTTACTTGAAGAACCAAAGCATGGTGAGATATCATCACAGAAATGAACTCCCACTAGGAGACTGTAATCCATAATTCCCTCAGCTTCTAAAAACTCACAGTCTCGTTTGATTTGTCTAAGTTATTAATTCTATCAGATCAAAGGAGAGCAAACTTGACAAAACCAATAAATTTCCAAGAATTAGAATGTGAACTTACTTAAGGAGCTCTGTGTACCAAGATGTATGGAGGCAAAATACAAAGTTCAGATCAAGATCCTTGAGGGTTGTCGTCTCATCAATTTGTCCCTCGGCCCTCTCAGTTGTGCGTCCATATGATGAACCTTTTAAATCAAATCTTCTATGTATGCGATATTCTGAGCAGAACAAATTACCCATGACAATGAATCGCACCTGGTCCCAGAATACATGCAAAATCAGATAGCAAGTGATACATATAGCAATCTGTTAAAAACATACCACACAAATCACACAAGCTTATGCTTAATCTTTTAATACCTTCTGACCACCATTTGGTTTAATGCAGTGCACACCATAGAATCTGGTCACTAATGAGTTAGAATACTGACATACATGACGGTAATAACTAGGCAACATCTTAATCAGTACCTGAACATGTATTGCAGAGCAACTCAAAAAATTAGCATCAAGGTATTTATTCTAGAAATAACAATCAATTATAGCCTTAAGTTGTCAAATTAATCAAGTAATTGATGTACAGATTATAGAAGAAGAAAGTGCTTGCAGAATGAATAGCAGAACAGGTCTTAAACTAGTAGTATATCAATATCATAATTCATAAGTAGCACTCCTAAACAATCAATGATTTTCATAATTAAGTTCCAAGTGGAGGGGTAATAAATAACTAACCTTCACTTCAGACTTTTTTACTGTTTTAATCATAAAGCGATCATCCTGTGTTAGAAAAAAAAAACTCCCACTCTTCCCAGGAGAAGAGAACTCCCTCAGAGCATCATTCCCACAAATAGCTAACATGTAGTCAGCTGGATCCACTGAAAACAATTTCCTCAGGTGGCTACAATTCAAATTACAAATCAATATTTTCATTACCTCAAAGTGCCCATTCATTGGGCTAGAAATAGTGAAAATAGAAAGATGATTGATCTGGTCATTTAGAATTATAAACCTGAAGACCATAGGGCAGTAATCCTTCCATCGGAACTCAACTGACTGGTGTGGTGGAGTATGCTTTGATCCCTCCTGGGGAAATCTTATCCAGAACTTCGTCATTGGATCAAAGTCTGATGTCTTGAGTTCCTTCAAATGAGCTGAATCCGGTTTTCCAATCGAATAACTGGTCAAAAAATCAATCAACAAAGTAATTCAGCAAAAACATTGACAGGACAATACCAAAATATACATATTGCAAAAGTCTTACACCATCTACCTAATCCCCAATTGAAGGTTTAGCATCAAATCATAGTTCTTGTGCCCCTTGGATACTGTGTGCCCTGGCTTCTTTGCCTCCGGAAACACCAAACAGCAGGGAGTTTGTTGCCGCTGCACACTAGCAATGAGGGCGCCACCTGTCTGGTCCAACAATGACCCTTCTCGGTAAAGCATTGATGCCTCAAAAGTGTCAATGATATCGCAAGTGATATCCCCGGCGTCACCATCCGACTCCCAGATGCAAATCCTGGAGAAGCTCTTTTCTGCCACCGAGATTCTTCTCGTGGCTCCCCCATTGTCAACGGATGATCTCTTCCTTGCTACCGGGGTCATTGGTTTGACCGGCATATCCTCCAACTGAGACAAGGAGTTCGTCTTTCTAGCAGTCTCCTTCCGAACTGTCCTGGGCGCGGGATAGAACGTCCCGTTGAGGGGCACGCCTTCGCTGCTGCTCCAGGTACCAAAATAGCAGCTGCCGTTAGGCCAAGTGAAGACGCCGCTGCCGCTCGGGACGCAGTTCTCCAAGTGGCCGTCATACCGCTTACCGTTAGCCCAGATGACGGCACCTCGGCCGTTAATGACGCCAGCCTTCCACTCGCCGACGTACTGGTTGCCGTTCCGCCACACGTACCGACCGTGGCCCTCCTGGAGGTTTCGCCGCCACAAGCCCTCGTAGTAGTCGCCGTTGGCGTAGGCCTTCCTGCCGAAGCCGTGTTTGCGGTCGGCGACCCACTGGCCACGGTAAGTATGTCCGTCCGCACCGATGAAGGTACCGAAGCCCTCCATCCGCCCGGAACGGAAATCACCCTCGTAGGTGGCACCAGACGGCCACGAGAACTTCCCCTTCCCGGAGGCTTTCCCCCTCCGCCACTCCCCTTCATACATACAACCATCTGACCACAGGTACTTCCCTACACCATTTGGGGCGTTCCCGGAGAACTCCCCAGTATAAAGGTCCCCATTGGCCAGCGCCTTCTCCAACGCCGCCTCACCGTCACCAGGACCGATAGTTGGGACCACTATCCTGCCGCCTGCACCATGAGATCTGCTCCCACTCTGAGCCAGTAGCCACTCTGCCTCCTCACCCACCGCATCCCCGCCGTCTCCACCGCCGTCCTCATCAGCGAACCGCCGCATTCTATGCCGCACCAACGATCACAAGGCCTGAGCCTCCGCCGGCCGCGACGAGCATTTCTTACCCGGAAAACGCCGATCCAATGCCTTCGTTCGCCAGCTCCGCGTCAAATCCCCCGAAAAAATCATGCCAAAAGGAAGCAACTCGAGTACAAATCACAATCCACAACAACAACAACCACTTCAAGAATTCATCAGAAAAACAAAAAGGATTGACAAAGAAATCAAGAAGAATCGGAGGAGATTTGTCAGTCGCCGCTACTGCTTTCCTGTAGCATAGGCAAGCTCGCCGCTGCAACGAGTACAGAGAACAAAGCGAGGCAGCGATCTAATATATTTAATATAACGCTGAAATAAACCTCTTATTTTATATTTTGTTTAACGGCATCATCCCGATCTGTTCCAACTTATAACTGCATCCTCATCGCCTGTTCCATGCAAAACACAATCTGGACAAAACCAACCGTCTTCACGAAAAGAACCACTTTCTTCGATCCACGTGTCAGCCAATCGTGCCAAGTCTAGACAGCAGGTCCTGCTTAGTTTGTAACGGTGTCCTGCTGTTATCATCAAATATACCGCGGTATCTTCGTTTTGGGCGTGAGATCAATAAAGCGGATTACGTGACACGGTAATAAGTCATTAGGTGAGATCAAATCCATCATTTTTGGTACGTTTAAGACGAGCGAGGAAGATGATTGGAGGAGGTTTTAATAATGCGATTAGTTGAAATTAAATGATAATGCTATGTGAATTAAAATGACGTAAGCACGACAACAATAAGTGAAAAAATAAATTAAAAAACTCTAAATTATTTTTATAAAAAAAATTAAAAAGACATCCATAAATATTCACAAATTTAATTTTCAACCCTAATAATTAGATGAGCATATAGAAGATATAGCTAATCATCTTTAAGAGGCAATGAATTGAACTTTTCCATTGAGGGCTAGAGAGACAAGTTAACTCTTATCGTCGGTTCTTGAACTAGAGTTTGAATATCTTTACAAGCACTTTGATAAATTAAAATACTAAATTTTACAATCTCCGCCACTAATAATTACGACTTTATGGGTGAGTCAATGTAGTACTACTATGTTATCGCATTTACTGAGGGAAGGAATCTAAATCCATATTGGAGTGCCCACTAAATTGATCCACTAATGAGTAAGGGGAAAAAAAGAAATGGCTAATGGATGTTAGTCAAAGTGGAATGAATGTCGTATTCCAACATTTGAAGCGTAAATGAAAAGACTCGACATCCTAAATTTATGTAGGATTCAACTCCTAAGTTGAATGGCCTTTGAGTGCTCATGTAACAAAAGAATGTCATTTGTCACCTAGTTAAATTTGCTTGGATGAAAGTAAAGGCAAAAAATGAATATTTCATTTTAATCGTAGTGATGAATTTCCATGACAATAAGTACTATTTAATAAGAAAAATATTTATGAATGTTTGTTGCGATTAATTACTCAACAACATTTTTTGAGTGGTGGTCCTATTTAACTTAGTTAAATCTCAAGTTGTCTATTTCATCTCATCCACCTACACTATTTAATTATTTTAATGTACCTCATTAGTCAATTAATCCATTTTTTTCTCATTTGGACTTAGCTCACTTACTTATTTAACACATGTTTGTTGAAAAATAAAATTGATTAGGAAAATCTACAATTTTATCAAATATAATTTCTTTGATGGCTCTATATACGAGTAAGAGATTAATTATATATAAAATTAAATAAATAAAAACACAATCAACTTGGGGATGTAGCTCAAACGTACGGTTGAGCCTTTGCATGCCAGAGGCACGTGGTTTGATACCCCGCATGTCCATATCTACGCGGAGAATGAAAATAGGATTAAGCTTTTTAATTAATTCTGGTAAAATGTGAGATTTATTTTCGCCAAGCTGCCATGCGAAATAATATTTACCTTTGGAAATATTAAAACTCATGACATCATCAGTAAATATTCGAATTTACATAGTAAATGCTAGAACAAAGATAAGTTTTTAAGGGCAAATTATTAAAACACAACCTTATAAGTAAATCTAATCAAAACACACAATTAAAATAAAATCTCAAATTTACTCGTAGACTGGATTTGGTGCTTATTAAATGAAATTAAATAGGAAAGCAAATTAATTAAGTGGCATATTTACTTCCGTTATTTTTTTAATTTTTATTTTTGCCTAGGGTCAGTGCAGTGGTAAGAGTGCTCAATTATCTTCTAGGTATTTATAGTTTAATTCTCAGTTACAGTATATTTATAGAGATTTTTCCTCCAAATGGAACTTACAATTAAGAGATATTGGATATCTGGACCGCCCATCGCTAATGTTTTCCGATTTACACTAGTGGCCGATGGAAAACTTCTATGAGACTGGACTGGTCACCCGAGGCTCGACATTACCCAGCCTGATTAATCATTTTTTTACTCCTAAGGCTATGGTGCAATGGTAAGGACACTCAGTTGACTCCCAGCCACTCATGATTCGATTCCCAATTATAACGTCTTTGCATATATATATTTTTTAAATGGAGCATACAACTAAGGAATATTAGAGTTCTATTATCTCACATTCGATATTATCCCACTTAATTAAACATATTTAGTTCCATTCTTGTAATTAGTATTATCAACTTAATTAAGCATATTTAGTTCCATTCTTGTAATTAGT
>JBBPFP011143462.1:0-11600 GCA_037974795.1 Kaempferia galanga | reverse complement strand
GTTATGTCAGCGAATCATACCAATAGACGAAAACCAATAGATAAAATATTTAATAATAATGGAAATGACCATTGACCATACTCTGTTTTTATCTATAAATATTTAACATTGAGCAAAATATTTATTCTTTACAAAAGGATCAATCTCAAAAAATAAGCAATAAAAGTGGAAATCATCTTGCATATTTTTCCACAGATTTTTCATTTTCTTTGATCTTCCATATTCTGTCTAGGTTATTGCTTCAAAACTCTCTGATGATGAAATTGCTGGGCTGAGGGAGATATTTAAGATCATTGACACAGATAATAGTGGATATATAGCCTTTGAATAACTCAAAGTTGGATTAGAAAGAGTGGATGTCAAACTCAGAGGACCTGAAATTGTGGCACTTATACAAGCAGTGAGTTTCATTGTCATTATTGGTTATATAATAGAAAGTTTGATTAAACTCAAATAAGTACTTCATATTTTATACTTTACAATGCAAATCTCCATAAAGAATCGTATGAAAAATAGAAAAAAGGGAGATGTACAATCGTAGCTTGCTATTTTTTTTTCTTTTTACATTTAAATATCTCCTAATGCTGTCATGATCTATCCTCTTTTGTTGTACGTCCCAGGATGGGCGGATATATTATAATGAATTTGTAGCCATGATGCATAAGGGAAATGTTGGCTTTGGTAAACATGGACAACAGAGTAATTTGAGCTCTGGCTTTTGGGAAGTGGAGCTTGGTTAAAGACATTCCAAAATTAATAATTAAAGAAATTATCAGCTTACCACCACGTACAAATGGCTATTACAGGCTTACAGTGGACTGCAAAATGTCAAAGTTTATCGACTTTGATTTTTCTACCATTGCCATAAACAAAAAATCTCTGTTCAAAACATTCCATCTCATTATTTTAACCATGAATATGCACCGATATAGACTCCCTTCATTATTGTTTTGGCTTCTTTGACCAAAACAATAAACATGGTGGCGTAATTTTGGCGGCTAATCCAAACGAGCAGTACAAACTCCAAAAGTCAACTATGGCATTCAAAAATGAGAGTCCGTTAAAATTAGCAGTACAAAAACGACAAGTACAAACTCCACAGTCATTCATGGTTGACCAAGGACTTTGACTTTTGATCGATAGAAGATTTTTTTTTTCTTTTTACTTGTTACAACAGACCACCACCATAATATAAATTCCTCTGTTTTGGATGACATGACTGTATAAACATCAAACGATATGCCTTACTCCAGAAGAGAGCTCCAGGGGCCAAGACCTCCTCCATTGACGGTGAACAAGGCTTCATGGAGAGGAAAGAAGCCGGGCACCGGCAGCCACGAGAGTCGAGATCCAGTTGTCATAGTCTACGTGGACTCGCCGAAGGTGATCCACACCAGGCCGCAAGATTTCATGAGCCTGGTGCAGCGCTTGACTGGAAAGCCACCACCATCATCTTCGTCGTCTCACGTCACCCACTGCGGCACCAATCGCAGCGCTCATGGCAAAGGATCATCGTCTCCGGCGATGATCGAGGCCGACGGAGAAAGAGGGGAAGGCGTAGGAGGGGACTCCTTGCTGCTTACGCTTGGCTCTTCTCCAATCACTTCTCCAAGTGTGTTTGACTCTTCTGCTGATTACACATCCTTGAAGGATTCTAGCTCACTTTTTAAGGTTCCTTGTAAATTAATAGAGGGATCAAAAAAAGAAAAATGAGAAGATAACTAATTAAGTGCTATTATATATATATATATATATACATATAATGAACATGTATCATTATGATTTACATTGAACAGAGTATATATATCATCATTTTGTATACAATTTATCTACAATTTTGGCATTAGTTGATGTGAAGGAATTCTAATATAATTAAAAAGTGAGTCTAGATAATCAAATTGATTAACCTTCAATGACTAAGATACATGATCCATTAACTTAGAACGGGATGGTCAAAGAGAATATATATATATTGCTTTTATGCTCAATTAATTAATGGAGAGAAGCTTTATTTCTAAAAAGAAATCGACGTCGCTGATTGAGATATCTTATCTTTCGCTGATTGAGAATTTACTAAAAATAAGTTTTCATAATTGAGAATTATTATTTTATTTTTTTTTAAAAGACTCCTATAATTATTTTATTAAAAAATACATTTCGTCCCAAAATATCCTTTGTTGTATAACATAAATTGTTTAAAAAACAAATAGTTTACAATTAGATTTTTTATCAAAATAAATTTTTAAATGTAAAAAGTATTACTATTTTATTTATAATATTCAGAGGCTCTTGGTTAACATCTTTTATTTTAAAAGGGCATGATTGTAAATCAATTACTTTAAAATTTAATTTTAATGTAAGTTGATTTATTAAATAAGAATATTGACTATGAAGTTCATAATAATAAAAAAAATTTAACTCGAATAAAACAACTTGCATTTCAAAACCGACACAAAGAATATAAACTAGTCATGTCTAAAAGTTTATAATAGTTAAAAAAATTAAGTTTATAACTATGAGATAATTAGCAAATAATTAAAGTATTAGCTTTAAACAAAATTTTTAAGAGCCACACAAAATGAATACAAACTAAGTCATGAAATAATTTGAGATTGATGAGCTATTTTGAATATAAATATTTATTCACATTTAAAAACTTATAATAATTAAAATCTCTAAGTTAAAAGCTTACAATAATACAGAGGATATTCCATCTGTGGCCACAGCATCATATTATATAAGATGTTAGGGTTTAGGAAATTGTGATTATATTTATATGTAACCATCACAATCAACATCTAAGATGATCATATTTACTTTGTTTCGTGGCAATAATCATCTGGCACAGAGGATATTCCATCTGTGGCATCTTTTATAAGCTAAATTTGCTATTTATAAATGAATTCTCAACAGACACATAAAATCCATTTAGTACAAACTAACTTTGCATCATGTCCTGATATGTAAATCTAGAATAGCAGAGAGTGGGAGGAGGAGAAAACAAATAATTAATATATATGTACATCATTTTGATGATCTGGACTTTACATGATATCTCACTTGGATATCGCCATGTTTCCAACCTTCCCTTCAAAAGTACCAACATCGCAAGACAAACTTTGGCAAACCAACTAGACCAGAACATGATCAGAACCTCTTCAGCAATCTACTGAAAGCTCACGGGTTTGTGGTGATACACTAGAAAGAAATCCTTTTATGGTGACCCCCAGTGGCCAAGTAGCTGTCCGATTAAGTTTGTGACCTGAAGAATTTGATAAAACTTAGTGTATCAACAGCAATCTCATACATTTCAATGTTGATCTGGCAAGGAATCAAATCTATCAATGGCACCTAAAATCTATGAAAGCTTGGAGAACAAAGGGATGATTTAGTGTACCTTACCAACTCTTATGTCTTGGAGAAACATGGTATCAAATAATTATTAAATTTTCATTACAATTCATGTTTTAAAATAACCTATTGGATTTTATAACAATTGCTTGGGCATAAATCACTTTAAAACAATTCTTCATCTACGGTAGAAGGAATCCCTGCCTCCTAGACTTTAGACTTCTCATACAATATAAAGAATATTGAAGACTGAGCCTTGAATGCGTGAGCCAATGCGAAGTATAAATCTAACCATACAAACGGCATTGCCGAACATTCTTGTTCTTTTAGTACCAGATCATGGATTGTTTAACAAGGTCTCTTAAAACCCATGATTTTTTTTTTTTATTTTTATTTTCAATTTTTAGCCACACCATCCATAATGTATGAAAAGTCAAGACAACAAGATACACTGACTTCAAATTAAATCAATTGATTATGATTAGCAAAGTACTAACTGTCTAGTAATCAACGAATTAAAGCACCTAGTATTTGACAAAGATCACAAATTATGGGGTGACAGGCTATCACCTGTCGCAAAGTAAAACACAAAATGTTGACAGAACATTTCTTTCCTAGTTAGATATGTGCAGAGACATGCAAAATCAGATGCGAATTCTTCACCTAAGATTAACTGAAATTAAGCTGAAATTGGAAAGGTAAAGCATAAAGCTGCATACCTTTCTTTCAGGATCTTGCAAAGACTGATCATTGATTGCATCATCTATAGTAATTTCTTCATTAATGTTGATTCCATCTGTCTGTGAACCTCTTGAAGCATTTTTCTCAAAAGCAATCATATTGTCGTAGGCTTTCTTTAAAACATCTTTGGCAGTTTTATACATCTTTGCAGAAATGGCCCCTTTCTCTGCACATCTAATGGCATCTCGACAAAGATCATTGTATCGTGAAGTAATGGATTCTTGGGAAGGATTAAGAAGCTCACCATTGAGTTCATACATTGCAGAACCAACTTTTGCATTTCTAGTCCAACGCTGCAAGAAATACTCTTTAGGCAGAACTCGAACATCAATCATCAAGAACACCCCCAAAATATGTCGGCATAAAATGCCAGAAAACTCAAAGTTTTTGCAACTACAAGCTGCTGCCATTTTGCTAGTATTATATGAGACAATGAATGTCTCCAGAGAATCCTCATCACCTGTTACAGTGAATTTGCAATTTACACCATCTTTTATTTTGTAAACGTTGTAACCTAAAGATTCCACAAACTCCTCTTGGAATTTATTGAATACTGCTCTTGTGTAGATAGCTGATGCTTGTTTCTCTATTGGTGAGGCAGTCTTCAGGTTTGGCTTAGTGCATAGAGTATTGTAGTCTTCTTGCACTTCTTCTTCAAATCGCCTTGCCATAATCAATTCAAACTGAGTGAGAAATACTTTTAATGAGGTCTTTGTATTGAAGTACTTTTTATAGAAATCATTCATAGTTTCTAGCTTCTGAAAGGAAGACATTTCTCCAAAAAATGTATCCTTCAAGTACAATGGGATCCACTTTTGTCGGATATTATATAGTGTCTGAAGCCATGAATTTTTCCGGAGGTCGTATCTGTCTATGATTGATGCCCATCTAGCTTCAAAAGTTTCAACAGTTTCAGACTTGATGACACATTCTTCCAGTTCCCCTCTCAAAGAAGTATGTGTGGAATACAGATGAGCTAACTTCTGTTTGCTTCTACTTAAAATGAGCCACTTGCAAAATCGATGGCAGGTACTGGGGAATACCTTTGCAATTGCTGCTGCCATGGCCCTATTCTGATCAGTAACCAATGACAGAGGAGGGCGGCCACCCATTGCAGCTAACCAGGTTTCGAATAGCCAAATAAATGCAAATTCAGACTCATCTATAAGCAAGGCACATCCAAAGATAACAGGTTGCAAGTGATGGTTGATTCCAGAGAATGCAACAAAGGGCATCATGTACTTATTCTTTTTGTATGTTGTATCAAATGATACAGTATCACCAAAATAGTTGTATGCGGTTCTAGCTTTGGAGTCCACCCAGAAAGCATTAGTCACACAGCTATTGTTGTCAACTTGGATAGAATAAAAGAATGCTGGGTTCTCAGCTTGCATTCTCTTGAAGTAATCTAGAAGACTCTGAGCATCACCTCCTTCACCAAAGGCATTTTGTCGAAGTAGAGTCGCAGTATCAGATGAAACTATACTTGTTTTCTCAGATGTATCAATAAAACCTCTTGCACGAAGATATCCCACCCGACTACATGTTCCAAGGTGATGATTGTGAGCCTTTTCAAGCTTTGAGACTACCCATCGATCAGAGTTGCGTACCACCTCCATCATTGCCTTGCAACCTTCCCTCATTGACATTCTTTCACGTTTTCTCATCCCTTCACTTGAAGGTTTCTTCCGGTATATGCCTTCTTTAGAACACACAAATCTCTTCATAATAAGGACCTCCTCAACACCCTTAGAACGTCGGGACCTGCCCACTCGGAAAGGGAAACCTAATCGGCGAGCATAGTCATTGTAGAATGACTTTGCAGCCTCATCAGATTCAAACTCCATACCTAATATGGGTTCTTTACTATCCTCCGGACTAACAGAAGCCAAATCTTTATCTGGTTGAATAATGATTCCAACAGGAATATTTGAGGGATCTTCAGAATGAGCTGCAAGGGATGAATTATCATCCTCACAGGGGCGGGCAGCAGCATCCAGGGACATTAGACATTCAACATAATCCTCTATCAATTCGTCTCCTTCACTTCTGCTTTCCATGAATGTGTATACAACTGCATAAATTCAACAGTTCTAGTATCAAAATTATCAGCGTGTTTTACTTTCTCAGGCAAATTCTAGTCTTGCCTTGAAGTTTAAGAAAGTCTTGATTTTGGCCATGTTGTTCTATGCATATTTGACACAAGTTATAAAATGTGTATTGATTTTGCCGAAACAGTCCAAAATTGGTGACAATGTCTAACTTCATTCAACAAAGCATTTCATTTGTGTCTCATACTACCCACGATGTAGGAAGTGATGTATGTTATTCACTTTCCTGTTTGCTCAACCAGCATAGATTATGTGATATTGAAAATAGCAACAGGGAAAATCTACCTTATTTGTGGTGGTTGTGGATTTGTTAGAGAAGATAGTTATGATATATGGTTGGAGATTTGATGCACTTAGCCTTCCATAATCATGTGAGGTGGTCGCATTTTGGTGTGCCAGGTTTCCCTTGGCCAGTGCAGGACAATTAGTCTGCAAAATTTTTCACCTTGTGGCTCAAGTGAGACAGCTGACTATTCCAATAGAAAATTTGGATGGCACTTCGAAACTGGCTGTTTGGAGCCACAAGGGCAACACTGGTACACACTTAGGCCTCTAGGAGCCAGATTGATGCATATGTGATTATCAAATTGAAATATTTAAAATTCAAGGTCAAATTGAGTTTTGTTTTTGAAATTCCTAGTGCCAAAATGGAGTTAGCCCTATTTTGTTTATGCCTGATAGACTTGCTATACTGAATCTATCACTTATAAGCCAATAACTTCTCTGTGATGAAAAGCAATAATTGATTTTCCTTCAGTAAAACAAAATGATGTCATAAATCAGATATAAATAGCACTCCAGCTCTACACGAAGCATCATTTATCAACAAGTAAAGAAAATAAATAAGATATTGGCATAGCTAAAAATAAGCACACTATTGTTGTGATTAGGGGAATTAGTACTCATGGAATCCCTAGGTAGCACCCTCTATATTTATACATGTATTATGAAAAAAAGGAGCTCCAGCCAATGCGGGATCCCGTAGAAGGGTCTATTGTATTTGTACACAACCTTACCTTGCTTTGCAAAACGTTGTTTCCGCGACTTAAATCCGTGACCTCTAGGTCACACAATGCAACAATAGTGTTGCGCCAATGCTACTCTTCATTTATAGATGTATTATGAAGAATAAAAAGAAACTAAAAGTTGATCCTTTACCCATTACATATTTACTGATGGGTCCTTTGCACATAGTACTCCCCCTCAACTAGTTCAAATATACATTATTACCAATATATTTGACTCTAGCCCCTCCTAACAATTTGGTCAACAAATCTATTAACTCATTGTTAATGATCTCATTAAATTGAGCTTTATCATTGATGAAATGGCAATCAAACTCTATATACTTAGTCTCGGCATGGAAAATGAGATTCAAGGCTATATGCTTCATAGCTTAATTATCACACTAAAGTTTTATTGATCTTACAAGGGCATACCATATCTCTGCTATCAAATGCTTAAATGAGTTAGCACCTTGTTGTGTTCATGGCTTTATATTTGTAGTTTTTATTCAATGGTCATAACGTGTACTCTCTACTACTCACAAATAAAAAGTGTTGCAAAGATAGTTTACTTTTCAAACCAGCCTTTTGTACTACTCCGAATCAGCTACTGACTCTCCTATCTTGGATGGATCTGACACTAGGATCCATAGAAGTATTTACAGGCTTAGATAGTTTAGTCGTGGAATGTCTGCCTCCTCAAGCATATTCACTACATATTTGTTAGATATAGATAATCTTCTTCTATACAAGTAGCCTTTCTACCAATGAAGCACTTATGTTTGCCCAGGTCTTTAGTCTGGAAGTTTTTATAGAAGTAATGAAATCATCACTAGTAATGATAAAATCAGGCAATAAGAAGAATGAGTCTTCCATACTATAAAATGAGATAGAACACAAAGTAATCTGTAGTTCTCCTAGTTACGCCATACTATAGAAGAGCTAAGCTAAATTTTACAATTAAGGCTTTCCTTGAAATCATACGACGACTTCTTTAGCTTACACGCCATTCCCAGCTAGGGGATACTAGCAGTCTAAAGTGCTCTAAAGACTCAGGGTAGAAGAGAATATATAATATCCTATGAGAAGAAAATAGTGAAAGAAGTTTACCTTTAAAGAATAAGAGGATGACATGTGTTTGATGAAATAACATGCAATGAAAATAACCACCCCAAAAAGAAAAGGGAAGTGTAAATATAGGCAGTCTCAACAAGATGTCAAATATTTCTTTTTGCTACACCATTCAGCTAGGGTGCATGAGGACAGGAAGACTGAGAAGCAATACTATGACATAATAGAAATGACTAAAAGGAGAAAGTCAAATATTCTCTAGCATTGTCCGAGGACACTTGATGAAGATGCCAAATTGGTTTTCAATTTCTGTGTAGGAGAAAAAATAGGAAAGAATTCAGAATCATCTTTCATTAGAAAACACTAAGACATTCAAGAATAGCCATCAATAAAATTGACGGGACATCTGACACCAAAGATCGAGCTAATTCAACTTGGACCCAACACATTCAAATGAACTGAAGCAAAGGGTGCAAAAATATGCTTATAAACACTGCTAATGAAGGGGATCAAGTAGGTTTACCTAAGTGACAAGATTCACATTTAAGGGCTTGAAAGAGTCTATAGATTGGGGTGTAACTTAAAAAAAGGAAGACTCATGCCCAATGTCAATAGTTTATCAGTCCTTGAATCATGTATAGTAAAAAAAGTGGTTTCAACAGTAATAGAATAATTCAATGATTTAATAAGTTGACTAATGGACAATAAGTCCAATGGAAACTTAAGGATACAAATAAAAAATATATATATAACAAAGGGAAGTGAAAATATCTCCAATGCCTTAAACCAACGAGTGACACTCATTGCCTATCATAATATTTGTAGGTCGTGTTGGTGATGTGAGATTAGAGAAAGAATATATGTTAGCAGAGATATGTTCAAAACACCTGAGTATAAAATCTGTAAGGACAACCCAAAGATAAGCTGTAGAGATACCATAGGAAGATAAGAAGCTGAGATGAAGCACTAACAGCAGCCTAGAGCCAAAGAAATCTAGTGATATGAATCCAAGCTTCATCATTGCATCTACTTAGAAGCATTCATATCTTTCCTATCTACTTTATTTGGTCATCCTCATATTAACTTATGGTCCTTCTCCCATAAAAATTATGATCATTTCCATAAATGTCAACAAACCACATAAAGGATATGTTGTGCTCTTTGATATCCTTATATATTTGATTGGGATCAATCTTGCAGTACTTTATCGCAAACCATACTCCAAATGTAGCTAGAAAGCAATTTTCTAAGGAAAAATATTAAGGAATAAATTCTAGAATTTAAAATCCAAGTTTAAACTTACAAATTCTAAGAAAATGAAAGGACTACAATTTGTAGTCATTAACCCCCATCACACAATTTTTTCTACCTATCAGTGAACCATATGCAAACTCTACCATACATTCATCCTAGGATTACTCTGATTGAGTGATCTGGCCTTCTGTAGAAGCAGATCTGAAATGTTCTTTTTTCCTTAACAATATGTAGCTATTTATGAATAGTAGTATGATAGACAAAGAGAGGAATGTTGCATAATTACCCTAGTAGTGATTAGGTAGCCAATGCCAGCCTATCTGTGGTCATATAATATGTACATATTATATATACTTCCACAATAATATAGTACGCCAATCCTATTTGATCCTACCAATATTAATAAATTTAAATCAAACTGCAAAATAAACAAGGGCAAGTCAAATTGCATATCCATATGTATGTAAGGGGAATATTCTAATAGCTTAAACTCTTGGAAGCGATTATTGAATCAAATCCTAACAATACATAAAATACTTCAGTTCAACAACCATGGATCATGAAAGTGTTCAGATAGATAATATTGCAAACATAACATGTAAACATGATTTGCAAAACTCTTTCTAGAACAATTATCTAATAGTAGTTTCCTGATAAAAAATAAAGCAAGAACATCAAAGCTACCAATCCATGTATGGTTTATAGTTGTTTCAATGTTACAATGGCAGTTCAAAAATTTCATAGAATTACAGAAGCATAAAGAGCGGAATTAAATATCACAGATTAGCTACTAATCAATCGCATCAAGATCCTTCCCTCACTTTAACTGCATAGTGCTTTTAACACTTGTATAGATTAAAATTATGGTCTTGTTTATAGATGAAGAACTACTTCTAAGTTGGCCTCATATATGTTTACATTTTTTATCAGCTTCCTCAAGATTAATAATTTAAACTAGCAATGTCTTTAATATGACAAATTATTTCAGAGCTTCACGTTTAGAACAGCATAATGATTACTAAAAGTTAGAGAACGTTAGTCATGTCTTTGCAATCGTTCTACAATTTTCCTTCATCACAAGTGGAATGAAAATACTCTTTGATATGAAGGTAACTCATTCATCCTCTCATTTTAATTGTACAATGCCTCATTGGATTTTCAGCTCCTTCTGCCAACCATTTTAAGAGGGAAACATCAAAGAAAAGGAAAATGAATAACTCACCAGGCTATGTCCCAAACAAAGGCTTCAAATGATTCTCAATCATTAACTTGCTCCTATCTCCTAGGCGCACGGCATTAGAACCAAGGAGCTCCAGCCATCTACCAGCCAAATTTCAGTTCAAAGTGAAATTTTTAAGAGAACCAAACCACAAAAGAGAAATTAATACAACATTAACTAAACTATTACCGATGATTCTTGAACGGGAGACAACGGAAGAGGCTATCTATACACAGGAATGCGTCCCGCTAAATCTGGACGCAGCGGGACTGCTTCCACAGCAATACTCTTCTTAGTACAGTATCAACGATTTACATGCTTTAACCGTGTGCATGGCATCCAGTCACAGCTCAGAGAAAGGTGTCTAGGTTACCCTACAATTATATCTCCGGCGGCCGGCTCTAGCTGTAGATTATGCTCCGGGCAGCGCCAGCAATAGCCGTGGGGGAGCAGGTTGCTAGAGATGCAAGCGTAAGATACAGAGAGAAGGTGTTGAATGGATCAGAATTATGTTAAGGTTCAAGGAAACTCCACCGGCGACGGCGGTGGCGGTGAACGGATGTGAGCGGTGGCGTGCCCTAGATCGAGATGGGGAAGGGGCGGAGAAAAGTACCGGGTGATCGTAATACCAGGCATGTTTATTTACTAAAAGCTCCTCCTTTTTCATTATTTTAATATTTAATTATATATTATAGGTTTAGCGAAAGATTTTTTTAAGTTGGCATTATGTATCCAATTAATTTTGAGATGTCTATAAAAATTTTTCACTAGCTATTAAATAGTCCATCAATCTAATATTGTTAATAGATTAATACAAATATTATTACTATGCAACATACACACATATTT
>JBBPFP011143354.1:0-11600 GCA_037974795.1 Kaempferia galanga | reverse complement strand
CACTATAGTCCCAGGAGCATTTATCTTCCTATATTGATTTTATTACCAGAATGATCATCATCATTATTATCTGTAATTATGTCATATGATTTCAATGAAGGAATGAATATTATTCTAGCCATACAATAAGCTAAGATATTCTGTACTCTTTTAATGATGACTAAAAACGAGTTTCAAAATTAAAGTGTAAAAATAATGAAGAAACATTGTTCAACAAAGTTGTTGAAACAATTGACCCTTATGCTTGGAAATGAACATCTAATTTTTAATTGTATTTCTCTATGTAAGGTTATTTTTTATTTGCTTCATCCACTTCCTTCTTAGTTCATGAATCATGAGTGGTTCGACAGTTCAAATTCGGTGTTGCATTACAAAGGGAGAAGAAAAAGGTTAAGTCATAAATATATACATTTACTTTTTTTTTCAAGGGGCAATTTGTTGAAAAACCTATTGTTTTCTTGAGTGGGAGTAATTTTTCATTTTCTCTATTATGATCTAACTTAAATAGGTTGCCAAAATAAATAAAAAAACAAGAAAGATTGTTGATGTAATCATACCCTTAATAAAGAGTTGATGTTTCAGTAAAGATTTAAATAAGAACATGTTGTGATAAGTAATATAATGTCTTAAGTGTGTAATTATATATTGCAAGTGCAATAAAGAAAATTTTGGCCAGTCAAGAGTAAATAAATATTTAATAAATAAAAATCCTGATAGGTTAAAAGTGATAAACCCAGTTTCCCTGGGGGTGGCCGGCCCGGCTCCACAGAAGTTTCCCATCGACCACCAGAGTAAATCAGGAAGTACTCTCTGATAGGTAAAAGTGATAAGATGCTTGGTAGATAATTTTACCTGAAATTGAGAGTTAAGTGCACTTGTTTGGAAGATAATTGGCTGATCAATCAACTAATATACGAGCAATTGACTTATAAAATTGAGTTGATTAAAATTGGAGTTGCCGATAAAGAATGTGAATCGTTATAAACCAACCAATATACTTTAAAACTTTAATATATATGGAACTAAAGTTATATTCACGATGAAACTTTTTTCCTCTTCCTTTCCACTTATTTCTGATTCACATTTCTAACAAATCCAACAATCTCTTCTTATCTAATTATACAAGCAATCAAAGATCCTTCCACTAACTAATTGATAAGGTAACCTCGTCTCCATCTTCTCTGCTTTTCCTTACCATCACATTTGGACAAAAACAACAACAATAAAAAGCAAAATTTTCTCACGTACAAACTTGCATCACATAAATTTATAGAACTGAATCCAATGCTTCAAGTATGCAAAACAACCTCTGTCACAAGTTGACGTGAAGGACTCTCAGGGTTACTCAATATAAAAGCAACACAAACATTATATATAGTTCAACTATACAGATATGAGAATAAAAGTACAATAAATACAAGACAAATCAAATTGTTCATACAATAAAAGTACAATATAAAACGTAAATCACTATCGCATTCCATTTCTTGATAGATATTTTGACATTTTCTGATCCAACAGGAGAACCCAAATCCATGGGTTTTCTAAACAAAGCCAGCGCATGACCATTCATTTATAAAAGACAAGAGCAAGATAACTGATAAACGTCAAATGACTGATTTTTTGTTATAAATTGGATACTTAATACAGCAAGACCATGTATTCTTCCATAACCCGGGGAACCTTCGACATCAAGCTTGAAGAAACTAGCTCCAACCTAAGCTATGCGGAGTACCACAATAGATGATATCCTAACAACAATTTGCCGACCAGGCTTTGCAATACTTAAACAAAAACTCTCGATGGATGGAGGAACCATTGTCAACCCAGGCACAAAATATCTAACAAAAAGAAGGCGAATATAAGCTATGATATTGATGACTGTTTCCCATTTTAATTTCAATCTGAGCACTTGCTGTTGGATGAAAAATTCTGTGAATGCCCAGACCCGCTGTTGTATCGCCACCTCAGAACAGATTGTTCAAGGACATCAGCTCTACTCCGCATTTGCATTGCTTCTTCCTCCACCCAAGACCTATACACAACAGACAAATCTCAATGATATCTTAGTGAAACACAAACATATAACAGGATCCACTGTTCTCATAACATGATCATTGTCAGTGACAATTACAATAAGAAGCTAACGTTTACCAGTTGTCCTTAAAATATAGGCATATGATGTGGACATTGTCTAAGAGCAGTCATGAACAATAGCCATTATTCTCTACCTATGAAGCACGTACATTCTTGCAGTGTCAAGGGTAAATTGGATCAACATATTGTTAGCGACTTAATGCCACACAAATAACTTAACGTCACAGATTTGTTTATGGTAATTAAATGAAATAAATAAAAACAATTAGAGCTAATGATATTTTTGGTTTATACAAAAACTATTTCATTTCTGGTTAAGATTTCTAAGAGAACAAATGTTCCTAGTAATTCAGCTTAGTTCCTCTCATTAACCTACGCAAAAGTTATTCAGATCTAACCAAATTATGGCATACATATTCCTATTCTATTCATATTCTCCCAAGAACAAGAACTCATTCCTTTTCCATTTTGTGAACCAAGCATGATATACGGCTTCCCATAGATCGGGTCACAAGAAGCAAAACAAATCTGATGTGAAAAGGGAAATTGGAAGATTACCATTAATTTACAAGTTAGTAATAGCCACTTAGGATCTTGACAAATTTACAAAAGGGCCATCATATGATATGGAAGCCCAGGTCCATTCCACAAGTTTGATTCGAATGTAAATGAACTGCACGCAAAAGAAGATGGACAAAATGTTTGATATTTTTATGCAGAAGGAGCAATGAATAGCTCATTAAGATATTCATTTTTGCAGATTTATGAACCATTGAACTCCACAATCTATCTGGTACTAAATCATGCACACTATTGAAGAGAAATTGTGAGGTCTATAAAAAAGTAATGTTTTATATTTCAAATAGCTTTGCAAAGAGATCTGCTTATCCAGAGTCCAGATCAACAAGGTTCCATCACTCAAGCATGTTCTAACTAGTTAAAGGAAATATTTTAAAGGTGATGATACTACTAAGTCATTTCTACCTTGGTCAGTCATAAAGTTAGCTAAACTGCGGATGAACAAATTGAACAATGGAAAACAAATTAACTGTTCCATCGTTTTAGTAAAACTAAGAATCAGAATGACTCACCTAACAATCCTGATAGCTTCTTTTTCGGCTTCCAAGATTGATTTAGCTTCAACGACTGCATCCTGCTTTGCACATAGTTCAGCAGAGTATCTTTCCAAATTTTGCTGCTCAGATAAAAGATCAGCTCTCTCACTTGCGAGATTATCATACATCTGATCAACTTCCTCTTTCAAACATTTTTGAAGTTTTTCACGACAGGTGAGTGCTCCTTTCTCTTTTACATAGTCAATTAGACTGTCATTTAGAGCTTTTTTCTCATCCTCCAGACTGAGAAATGTAACTTTGAGTTCCTTTTCAACCAATAAAAATCGATCATGTTCTTTTTCTAGCTCCCCCTCCCAAAACCTCTGTATATCACCTTTTTGTATCAACTCAGATCTGATTTCCTCCTCGTCACGTAGCCTAGACATTTTTTCAGCCTCGAGTCTTGATATTTCATGTTGAATTGCTTCTGCCATTCTGCCACTAGTCAATACTACTGCTGCTTGTGCTTTGGTCACAGGTTTGCTTGGTTGAAGTCGTCTAATGTTACCTGCAAACATATTTGAAGCACAATAAACCATGAATATTGAGCTGCAAACACAATTCAGAGTGCATCAACAACTAAAACCCAAGAACAAAATACCCACTCAAAGGAAAACTAAGATATCTGGTTGCTTTAGGAGGCAAAAATATCAGAACTGAACAGGAAGATTATCCAGATCAAGGATCCAATGATTACTGCCCATTATATTGAGCATGTTACACAGGTAGTTCAGAAGTCTTAATTGTATAAAAAAGATGCTAGCTTCAAAAGTTGAAGATGCAAGTGCAATTCCCACAGTTGTAGTAAAATTATAGAAGAGTCCAAGTGGGAAAAGTTTAATAATTTAGATGATAAAACAAATTATCCAATTCATAGTAAATCAGTCCATCTAAAATATCCTTGGAAGTGTCCATTTTCTTACAAAAGCAAAGTCATTTTTTATATATTTTATATTTAAGACAATTATATATTATCTCCAAAAAATAGACCACATTTAACTGCATTTTAAGATATCTCAAAATCACTACTATGTCTATCATAGAATTCAATGGAGCATAGGCCAAATAATACTCATGCAGTTCAGGTAAACACTGATGATCAACGTGCAAAAAAAAAAAAAAAAAAAACACATCATCATGTTTGTTGATTCGGTACATTTCTTTCAGAAAATAAATACACATAAAACAAACTAGTCTCTCCACTTATGATTTTAAGAAAGCTCCATCAGAACTGTTTACAGACAGAAGATCTAGCAAACAATACTCATCATTTAAGTGTAACAGTACTTTGGGTGGGGTGGTGGGGGGAGGGGGAAATGGAAGTAATTCTAAGCATAATATTTACTGAAACAATAACACTGCTACAGGATGCCCTTTGCAGTCTGACAGGAAATAGCTAGTATTTTGAGGGAAGCTGCAGGGCAATATAAAAGGTAAGTTTTAAACTTATTAAATAAGAGAATGAAGCACATACCAAAAGTTCTTCTTGTTATGCTGTTGTCACCGGCCATCAGATCTACCAATATATGTGGTGATACATCTCCATCGGTGGCAATATCAAGAAAGTTGACTTCATTTCTTAACATCTGGACTGTAAATAAGCCAGCACTATCACATGAAGAGCAAACAATGGTTTATATATTCGCTTTGACAAGCAAACAATAAGAGTGAGTGAGGTTTTACCTCCTCATCAAATTTAGAGGGAAGTGGGAAGAGAGCTTTCCAGTTTAGCAGATAAAATCGTGATAGGAAACTACCAAGCAAATAAGGAAATTATTTGGATGATACCTAAAAAGATAAAAAAGAAAAAGAAAGAAAGAAGATGGATACTGTCTAGAGTACCTTTGTGGTAAAAATTGAAAAACAGTTTGGCCACTAACAACACCATTGTCAAATGTGCTAGTAGAGGTTAAAGCAGAGAGTTTGCTGAGGACTATGCCGGCTTCTGCAAGTGCTTTTGTTTTAAATTAATACATTAGAACCAAGGTCAATATAGTCTTCATATCATTAACACAATTTCATGAAACTTACACTGAATGTACCAAAAATCAGGGTTGTCAGGATTCACATCGTCAAAGAATGTAATGACTGGACCAACAATCACAGGCTTTGAGAGTATCTTGAATTTTGGGTTCCTGCAAAGTATGCAGGCAACGAATCAAAAATTTAGTGGCTGTAATTCCATAAATAACTATTATTAAGAAAGGACTTCTGGTAGATGACTTCAACTAGAGTACTATTCTTTAAACAACCTTTCTAAACAATTGATTTTGACAAACCATCTTGCATATTCGCTCCTGGTGCACAATTCCTCAGCAATGACATCATCTTCCATAATCTGGAGAATGCAAAGCATTTAGACAAACTGGCATTTGTAGATCAACTAAACTCCCAATATTATTTTTGAGTAAACTGCATCCACCCCACTTGGACTTGGAGTCTAAGGATACATGTAAATCCTTGGATAACAAAGTCACCACTTTTCTTTTCATCCCATGTAGCAAATTTTAAGTGTAAAACTAAAATCAAAAGATATTACTTTTCCGCATGGAAATTCAAAATAAATGTCACATGAATTTTACTTTTTACTTGATTTGATTAATACCATGTCCTTTAAATTCACGATTGAAGTACCAAATCTCTAATTGGAGGGGTACATAGGACACCCCAAGCTCCAAGGCCGATGCCATGTAATTTATGCAAGACTTCTGTCAAAAAATGATAACTCTTGGGTCTGATAATGTACAACCATTATCTTCATCTACTTATATGTAACTTTGTCAAAAAATGATAACAACTCCTGCCTCTGATAATGTACAACCATTATCTTCATCTACTTATATGTACTAAGAAAATCACCTAAATAAATCCACTTGAGCTGATTTCTAAAGGCCAATTAATTGAATTTAGTAGCCTTTATTTCTGCAAAATAAAGGCTAATAAAGTCAATTAATAGAGTAACTTCTTGAAGTGCACATGGAAAGTCCTAATTTTATAGCACAAAATTTGAAATAAGCATTATCTATGCAACAGATGCCACACAGACAACTTAACAGTTAATATAGGCAAAAGAAATCCAACATTAAAGGATAGATATCCAACTAAACATGCTTCTGTTTAATGCATTTGCAATTTGTTTGATATTAATGTGGCAATGTAGTGGTCGGCTTTTTCACAATCATTCAAGACTTAAGAGTAGTGAGACAGAAAATTGGAGATGCATGCAACATCATACTAAGTCAGATTTCTACTAATAGGATAAAAGCCTTTAATTGTCCACACAGAACCTAGTCTATAGCAATTAGATTATAACTCATCTGAAGTCTGAACTCCATAGCTAAAATATAGTCATGTGCGTTGTGTATCTGCAATGCAGGTTCACTAACATGCATTGTTCAGAAAACTCAACAAAGGACCCTGGGGTTCTAGGCTTCTAGCAACAAACCTTCAGCTTTATCAAGACAGATACAGCTTCCTGTTGAATGATGTCGGGTGCAACTGGAATAGCAACTTCTTTTCTCCCTCCAGGTTCTTTAACATTCAAAGAAAACAAAACAAAGTAAGCGCAATAACTAGCATATCATGTAACATTTTAAGTAAACAAATAACAAGACTGAAAAAATAATAATAATAAATTCAGTAGTATATACTCCTGTGCAGGGGCATATCTAACCCCACTGGATTTAACAAGGAAATATTGGAAATACATATTAGTTACATATAAATTTATATATTATTGATACATAGATTAATTAAGGAAAATAAATTAGTTATTTTTTAAACATAAATTACAATGCTTTCTAGAGGTTTCAATTCGGTTCAACTGAACCAAACCAAATCAAATCAAATTAATTCGAACCAAATTTTTCCGTACCAATTTCCAAAAACCAATCAAGCTAAATAAGCATGTAAACTGAATCAAAATCAACCTGAAGATCGAACTGAATTTGCACTTGTGCCGTTATATTTTTTTAGTTTTATCATTAAGTTAAAAGTTTTATTGACTAAATTTTATCTTATAAAATAGAACACAAAAACTAAATTGAAATTTTAAATTTTTGATAAAAAAATTTATAAATATTGAATGATTCACAAAAAACATCAATGAAAAACATTTTTTATTATTTAAAAAAAAATAAATTAAATTTTTATATCTGATTTGGATCATAGCCGACCCCACCTTGGGCTAAGGCTTGGTTGTTATATATCTGATTTGGATCATGGATAATCAAACAGAAACTGAAGTATTTGTTTTTCATTCTGTCAATTCAAACCAAATCAAACTGATTTCGTCAAGAAACAAAATTGAATCAGAATTATAAGCTAGATTCAGTTTGAATTGAAACACTCTCTCATCTCTCATTCATTGTTTTAGCTCATGTTCTATACTCACTGGCAGTCAGCAAGAGTGTTGATAACCCCATCACCAAAATCTAGTTTGGTTATGGAGTCATGCTGTTTTGTCATCTACCCATTGTCATTGCCGCTTGCCACTGCTCTGTTATATTATCTCTGTTAAATTTTTTGTTTGTTATGTTCATCTTTATTCATTGCTCATCATCTCATCTGTGTATTATCTAATCTATCCATATTAAAGTTATTGTTCTTAAATTTCGTGACTGGTCACCACTGCCTATATCCAAGATGACAACCAACAAAAAAATGTATGCACTCTAATGATTCGCGCACACCCTTATCATGCAGATACTACTACAGACAATTAATAAGCCAAAAAATCAATAATTTTTGTTAAATACATCTGAAGCAGAGTAACTATAATAAACCTGCTGAAGCATTCCCTTTCAACTCAACTTCTTCCTCAACCTTGGACTCTGAAATCTCATCAAGATCAGATTTGGAGGATGCAACATCCCCTTCTGGATGCTTTTCAGATGTTAATGGCATCAACTTTTCTTGAATCACATTTGGTGGAATAGTAAAGCAAAACTTAAAGCCTGCAGAACATAATGTATTTTGTCAAAATGTCAAAACCAGATACTACACAAGAATATACAAATTTCCAGTTTTTTGTAGATAAAATCCCAATAGACAATATTTAAAATGATATAACACTATTAGTATTCTTTTAAGTTCTAAAACCACAAGCAGAAGGCTTTCCCAATCAAGCAGCCGGCAATGCAAAGTGAGATTGATGCAGAATCTCTACAGTTATTTCCATAAATATGTTACAGTAAGTTTCCTCATAAGCAAACTTACTCGAAATCCAAGGAAACCAATCGATGCATCAGAAAACATACATAAAGCAATATGGCAAACTCAATGGCTCAAGCTGATAGCACAGAGCTTAATCAGCAAATGCACTTGCCTGCTGTTAACTAGTGAATTGTTCTGCTGTAATAGCAAGAACAACACTGGAAGAAAAATAGGAACAACTAGGAAGGACTGAACAGATAATCATGTATATTCTTAACAAATTCATAGAATGTCAACTTATTTCAACATTAGATGTGTGATCTCCATCATCCAGAGTAATGGAGGGAACAACTAATTGATAAAAGGAAGAAATGTTGATGTTAACATTACATCTAATCTAGCAGTTATGTTATTTAACAGTATGTTAATTAGCTATATATTCCAATAAGGGGAAAGTAACCATGAATATAATGCATAGGATAAGGTTATTCTGACAAATGAATTTAGAAAAGGAATTAGCATTTAAAAAGAAGACTGCAGAAAACAAACATGCAGAACAGAACTTCAAGGTAACAATCTCAACACACATAAGATGGAAAAAAAGAATTTTGTTGGATTTATGATCTTAACAACATGATTTGAAGGCTATTTTCTCAGAGAACTAATCTACATTGCGATAAATTTCAACCAGTATACAATAACTTCCTTCAAGCCGTACAAAGTTGCAAGAATTCTAGAGTAGGAATAATTGCATACGATGCGAACAAGACAACGAAGAAAACCTTTCTTTAACTGACAGAAATACGTGAGCGCAGCCAAAAAAATCGCTGCAGAAGCCCCAATGCTAACGAAGTGAAATATCGGCCCTGCTGCCACCAGAAAACAGTTGAGAAGATAGTTCGTAAAGAGGCAGTTAATCTCTACTTCATTTTACCCCTAGAGAAACCGAAAATGAACAAGTATAATCCGATTAAATGGCTTACCATATTTCATTTCCTCTATCGTCCGGCGTCTAGGGAGGAACCAGCCTCCGGCGCGGTCATTCGAGCTGCCACTCAGATCAGCCCAAGAAGCTTTGGTAGAGGAAGCGGGAGGCGGGAATCTCGGCCACTTGGAAGGCCTGGAGCGACAGGAAGACGGGCGGGCGACGGCGGAGAGTCGATGCGGCGTCTGGCTTGAGAGGAGCATTCCCGGGGAGTAAAGCAGCGAGGAGACCATCAGAGGCTGATGATTGTTCTGGAAGAGGCCGAGGAGCTGCTCCCTCGCGCCTTTCTCAGAGCGTGGAAATCTCCGCTAAATAGGGCACCGCCTCGGCCTCAGATGGAGGATTGGAACAATGGAAGCTTCTCGGCTTGCTTTGGTTCGCTCTGCTTTCTCCCGGTCCGCCAGTGGTAAAATAAAATTATAAATTTAGTTAACCTTATTCATTATTTTTAGAATTATTAGTCCTATCTATATAAATTTTCACTGATCATCGATATAAATTGGGAAGCACTCATAGTAGGTGGCTCATAAACTCAGTATCCCTTAGTTGCAAGTCTTATTTGAAGAAAAAAATCCCCATAAATGCTACACAATAGCCCCGGGACAGGTCTACCCACAACAAGCACCGCGATGGATTGGTTCAATTAGACCTTACCATGATGATTATTCAGTTCGACGGTTCAGAATTTATCATTAAATAGTTTAGAACCATCAGTTAGATGGTTCATGGGAGGTCGATATTTAACTTTAACCGTCCAAGGCGATTATAATTATGGTTCAGAATCGTCGATTCATAGTTTATATACACAACGGTTTATCACAGTTTAAGACTATTATATTATAAAAATAAAATAAAATTTTAAATTCATATTTAAAAAACTTTACATTCAGTTATAAGATATAATTTTTTATTTTTACATTCGATTGGGAAGAGAAGCTCAATTCTGCCGAGATCACGGAGAGAATAAGAACACCAATTCTAGACTACTTGGCGAGAGAAACTCGGTCCCGGGTCGTGGGGAGAATAAGAATGTTGGGGCTGATGTGAACTAAAGGGTAGGTGTATAGCTTGAGCGAAATCAACAAAAGAAGCACAACACCAAGATTTACTTGGTCCACAGCCTCCTAAGACTTCTGCATCTAAGGCCTTGTCTTAGTATTCAACCACTACTAATCTCTTCTCCTTCTTGGATATCTTCTAGAGGCAGAGAAGAGCCTTTTACAATCCCTGGTCTTACAAGAATACAACAAGGATTCAAATATACAAAAGCAAAATAAACTAATTTATAAAAATCTTGCTTTGGACACTTTTTTGTTAATTTAGTTTGCCTTTTGATAGTCCGAAAATACAGCAACAGTTTGTTCCTATACCTTCAAGAATAGATATCTTCAATCTATCTCAAAACCCTCTTTGATAGAGTTGTTGTCAAATTGATTTTCACCTATCAGTCAATTGCCTTCTCCTATCAGTAGATTGTTCCTTTGTTTTTTCGATCGTGGCTTTGACCTATCAACTCAACGTCTATATCCACCTCAGCATCGGTCAATTTCCCATTACCATTAGTTGATTGGTGCTAATCAGTTGAGTCACACAGTTGATTTTTGAATTTTCTATTTCACTTGAAAAGTGACATTAAATAATGAGAGACTTGTTCACACCGCTGCTTTTTTCCCGAAATAATCCGAGATTTGCGCAATGGTTATCCTTTTCTTGAAATAATCCTCGATTTGCACAATAATTTATCCTTTTCCTAAAATGGTCTTTCGTTGCCAAGGATGCAATGACCCGAGAGTCAAGAGCCGGGAGGCCTGAGAGGCTGACAGACTAAGGAGCGAGGAGACTAAGTCGAGCATCAACTTGACTTTCCTATATTGGAACCACCTTAACAGGTTTCACTAACCTTCAATTATCCACATGGCGACCACTGATCATTCCCCCCGGATCACCTATTGTTTGATATTCTATCTTTAGAAGATTATTTTTGACATTCATGTTTGAATCAAAAAATTCAATAGCTTTTACTACAACATCTTGTGAACTAAAGGAACATTCTTGAGGTTGAATGTGATTATTGTTATTGTGTTAGAAAAAATTTTATACTATTTCATTTTGTGATATAAAAATATAAATATTATCGAGTACTACTGTGCTAGAATGATAGATATATTACTAGTTAATTTAAATTTACACAGATAATAATGTCATCTACGGTGTCAAATGTCGACGATTGCATGTATATTTTTAATAGG
>JBBPFP011143353.1:0-24004 GCA_037974795.1 Kaempferia galanga | reverse complement strand
TCATAGGATACTTACCTGATGTAGTAGCACGTAGCGCCTCCCTCATAGTAGCAGGAGGGAGGGCGTTACAATAATACCTCGAATAATACATACCAACCATATGTGCACACATAATAGAGATATAATCAACAAGATAATTTTAATTGACCTTACCAGACATGTGTGTACATATAACATAGGAATAATTAACAAGATACCTCCAATCAAATATATCAGACACGTGTGCACACTCATAACAGATATAATCAACAATACACTCTAATAGAACATGTCAAACACATGTGTACTTACAATATAGGTATAATCAATCAAATACTTCCAATATAACATACTAGACACATATGCACACTCAACATAGGTATATCCAAAGTCATGATTTATCAATCATATGTATCTATATGTATGCAAAGATCCAACATGTATCTACCAACAACATCTACAATAAGTATCAACACCTATTGTATACACCAAATACATGTGCACATTAACATATGTATAATTAGTATGATAACTCCTAAAGTATACACTATACACGTGTATACGCTATAGAGTAAAAATATCTAAAGATGAGACTGTATAGATAATAAACAGATCATCTCTAATATCAAGCAGGTAAATATCAAGCATAAGATAAAGTATGAGTGGAGTCAATGTAAAGCAACCTAATCTATCAAACAAATTCATGCACTACGATCAATGATCGATAAAGGCCAAGGAAAAAGTACCTGCCTTAAATATAATGTGTGTCAGATAACTTCTACATCACAATGTTCATTTCAAATCAGAGTTGTATGATCACATAATATATATAGTTTAGCTAATCACATATGCGAATATCCAACTAAACTAAATCCCTAATCTAATTAGGATAAACCTAATCGAATAATCATCAATTAACCCTAATCAATAATTAACTCCGTAGATTAAATTAGAGTTAACCCTACATTAACCCTAATTAATCTATACTCCCTATTCGATTAGGTTTAACCCCCCCACATAACACTAATTCTCACCAAATCCTGTGATAGCGAGTAGCGGCTCACGGCCAACAATGACGGTAGTCTACTGTTGCCCGCGCTTCCACGTGCCAATGATCTTGTAATTCAATCGAAGCTTAGATCGAACAACCTTACCCCAAATATGTTGGCAAATTCCTCTCTGGATACCAATTCCTGGTAGCCAACGATGGCCTTGGGTCGGAGAAGTTGCTGGCAGCCGGTGGTGGCCTCTATAGTAGTGGCAACACACAATGATGATGAACCTTGGCATAAGGTGGTTGTAGGTTGCCATCTGTGTCTAGCTGTTATGGATGCAACGAATGGAGTAGGGAAAGGCGTTAACGATGACTGGCTACCCGAATGGTGACAGGCAACAATGTGAAAGTCGCGACTAGAATTGGGTAAAGAAAGGGGCCACAATGTATCAACAACGGTGGTGGTGCCAGGTGGTAGGTGGCATTGGTGATGGAAGGTAGGGCATGGCCCAGCCAGTGATCGGCTTCAGCGATGAGTCAAGGAAGAGGGCAACTCTTGCAAGGGGGAAACTAGGTAGAGAGGAGGAGGAATCAGAAGAGGCTGGCACCACTCCTATCTTAGCTAGCACCACTCCTGTCGCAGTCGCACCTGACACCGGTGATCGTGGGGTTGTACCGGAGATGCTTAACCCTTCGTGGTCATTGGCGTCGATGCCCAACGACCGACGATTGACAACGCACTGTGACGGCAAGAAATTGGGGATCGAGAAAATAATAAGGCCTGTTTGAATCAAATTTGATTTATATGACTTAGGTTTTAACTAATATTGCTTAGTTTTAATCTAATTAAACACTAAGTTAATTCTTCAATCAACTCCTAGATATTTCAAATAGAATTTCCCTTAGCTTAATCGATTTATCCCCTTAAATATGTCACACAGATTTCGTTGAATTCTCAAAAAAATTATAAAAAATCTATAAAATTATTTTTAAAATAATAAATATCATTTAACTACCATATCTCGCATTGTTATTTGCAAGATGTAAGGAAAAGAAGCTATGCTTTAGTAGTATGTTTGATTTCTTCATTATTATGCATCTTAGTTCATATAATCATAAGCCTTCTTTACACCATGGTTCCGGCCATTTTCTACGTTGAAACAAGATTGTAGAGGCCACCTACACTATTGTGTAGAGCTGCTAATAGAGTTGTCAATTTGGGTTGGGCCCACCTTGTTAAACAATTTAAACGGGTTGGGTTGAAATTTTATCAACCTAAGCCCATCGTGGGTCAACCCGCCTAGGCCCGCGACCCGTGTGGGTCGACCTGCGACGGACTTGGGTTGGCCCGCTGGTTGAAAAATCCATGTAAGGCAAGTTTATGTCAATTTATTATCTTTCTTTATTATAATTTTGAAATAAAAATATTACTTTTCATCCAACATTAGTGTCTATTTGTGCACATTTACATTTAAAATACCTATTTTAGATACATTTAATTGATAAAACCATTCCGAAGTAAAACATTGAAAATATAACATTTTTTTTAATTATTTTTTTTTAAAATTTTTGATGGGCCCGCAGGTTAGCCCGCCTAACCCGCAACCTGCCTTAGATTGGGTTGGGTATTTCCCAACCCGCCAAGATGTCGGGTCAGCCCGCCCCGCCCCGCCAAATGGCCGGCCCGCCATGGGCCAACCCATTCCGCCACGGATTGGTTCGTCTGACAGCTCTAACTCTAATAGAGTAACAAGGGTCACACTCTAGCCTTTGGATATTTCACTAATAATACACATGCAGTATTTTCTAAAATCAGTACTAAAGAAGTAAGTTTCAGAGGTTGAAGATTCCTTATGAATCCTTGCACTGAGATTAAAGTTAAAAGTAATATCGAAACTGTGCCTCGCACCTACAACTACTACACAACACCCAATTGCAACTGATGCCTTAAAACACAATGCTTCGACTGGAATATGTTTCTTTTACGATCAAAGACAATTTTCCCTATACAGAATCATCAAAATGAAAGTCAGTGGCTAAGCCACTATTCTTCAAAAATTGACTAAGGTTCATACGAAACAATGTAATGTGAGTCAGCAACCAAGTTGCAAATGCTTGGGCAAGAAACTCAATGATAAGGATGTTCATTAGGTATCTATCAGTTATCCAAATATGAGATAGCAAACGGAAGAGCGTCCCTAAAAAGAAGCAATCTTAATCGCTCCAGGTTGGAAGCGTTACCGTGGGCTATATTAAATGGATACATGTGATGGCAGACAGAGAAAAAAAAAAAAACTCTCACAGACGCTGTCCTCCTCGCACTGGTAACCTTCCTGATGGGCCCCTATCAGGATGTCCATTTATGATCTAATAAATGAGTGTTTAAAACGAACACTTTAAGTCAATTACAGGATGTTTTGAGATCTTACTCATAAAATCGACATGTCTGTTCCGAAAATTTCAATCAAGCCGTCAACAGCACATGTCCGAAAAAGTAACACGGGCGATAAACAGAAGGAAAACAATAAGACATTCGGATAATCTAGAATGAGGAATGCGAAAGCAACCCTAGAAATCTAGACCTCTGGAGTCCCGCAGTTCTTCTGCAACATACAGTCTTGCGTGTAGATGTTGGCAAAGAAACGCAATGTTAACCAGGCATTTACGAATCCAACGGAAGTAAATGTGTGTGTTGTGCGCGCGCTCGCGCGTGTAAGAGAGAGTGCATAGTGGATTTAAGGAAGAACGAGAGGTTGGCTGAAGTCAACACACCGCAAAAGGATTGACGTCCTCCTCCTCGTCGTAAGGGTTTCTCTCGTACCGCCCCGCCATGAATGAGATCGAGATCTCAACAATCGCCTTCCTCCTCCTTCCTCGGACGACGAACTACTCGACGCAACAAAAAGGACGCGAAATGAAAGAACTTCTAAACTTTTTCTCACAAAACCCCTCCGAGTTCTGGAATTGGCGTAAAACGTCCGTCGGGTACGATGGTAAATTATTATAAATGGATCATAATTTTTATTTCGTTTATATTCAAACAATTCTATTTTTTATTTTTTACAAATATAGTTTTACAAGCTGTTTGATGAAACAATGTCGAAAGTTAATTCGATTATTGAAAATATGATTTGCCCAAAGCAATTCAATAACAATATATAATAATAATAATAATAATCATAATAATAAGTTGCACAATTTTATATTAAAAAATATTATTACAGACGAAGGCAACTCCATCACTTGTGACACAAGTCAGACGACCAGCGATACGATTCGTAATCTAATCTACATTCTAATATTCGAATCCCACATTATTTTGTTGTAAATCACTAAATAAATATGTATAAGATTATTTGACACCCTAATTCATAATAAATTAGTCGATTAAAACAAATTAGTTAAGCCAACAACAATGAATCTTGAGAACGACGATATAAGACGGATTCCACGCAGGTAATCCAAATCTCACTAGCATATTCCATGCACATTCCATTCTTCCTTCCTTTTTAATACTCGTCCATTGCTCACTCTTAAGTTGGGAGATCACTGGCACTTCACCACCATCACTACTGTTGTAGAAGATGGATGAGGTTGAATTGGAGAAGGAGAGGAAGACGGTGCAGTCGAAACCGGTGTCGTTCGGAAGGCTTCTGAGCTACGCGGACACGGTGGATTGGGTCTTGATGGGGCTAGGGACGGTGGGCTCGGTGGTGCACGGCATGGCACAACCAATTGGGTACCTCTTGCTGGGCAAAGCGTTGGAGGCTTTCGGGAGCAACATCGGTGACCAAGAAGCCACGGTCAGAGCTCTAGAGAAGGTAATAATTAGTTAGTCATATGTATGACGACGAGTAGTGCTGTAATATATCATTAACCACCTTCGATTGAAGGAAAACTCTTTTAGTCCATTGCTTAGTCATGATAGTGCCTTTTCAGCTGCTTCATTTGGTTTGTGTAGGTGATTCCGTTTGTATGGTATATGGCAATTGCTACGCTTCCTGCGGGGATACTTGGTACGTTAACATTTTGTATATGACAAGTGATATAGTTAGTATCTTTGTAGCGAGAAACACTAAGAAAGTCTCTAAAATATTTATTCATTCAATAATTATAGAAATATCATGTTGGATGTACACAAGCGAGAGACAATTAGCACGGATGAGATTAGCTTTCATCGATTCTATTCTTCACCAAGATATAGAAGCTTTTGATACTGAGCTCACCACCGCAAATGTCATAGCATGTGTCACAAGCCACATGAGCATCATACAAGACGCCATAGGCGAGAAGGTAAATTATACTCTAAATATTCAAATAACATAATTGGAAGAAAGCCTTTCATTTCACCACTTCATTTTTTGATCAAAATTGTAGTTTCCAAATTGCCAAAATACCAAACTTTTTATTCTTTTAACCACTATCATTAACATAATTATCACGTCATTATTTTGTTAATTGAATTAACAGTGTTAATGGTTAAGTGATAAAATTTAAAATCCCTAACCGTTGTATGTATGCTAATGATTTTGAAATTACAAAGAAAATACTTGTGACGGTGAAATGAATTATTTTCTCTAATTGTGATGAATTCAGAATGGGTTAGACGTTGTAGTTATTTGTTGTTCCAGTTGGGTCATTTCATCTCCTGTTTCTCCACTTATTTCGCTGGAGTTGTAATCGCCCTGGCATGCTGCTGGGAAGTAGCATTGCTATCGTTGATGGTGGTGCCGATGATTCTCGCAATCGGAGCTACTTACACTAAAAAGATGAACAGTTTATCATCCTTGAGAACAATGCATTTGTCTGTAGCAACATCTATCGTAGAACAGGTATTTTGTAAATTTAAATAAATTGCATCAAATACTTGAAAGATCGAAGGGTAGAAAAGAACCATACATGGTCACCTCAAATGTGAGGATTTACAGACTTTATCGCATATCGGAACGGTCTTTTCATTCGTGGGAGAGAGCTCGTCCATAAAATCCTTCACTGAGAACATCAGGCAGCAGTACATTATAAGCAAAAAGGAGGCAGGAATTAAAGGACTGAGTTTGGGATTGTTTCAAACTGTCACCTTCTGCTCATGGGCGTTGGTTGTTTGGATTGGAGCAGTCGTTGTTGTTGCACGAAGAGCGAATGGAGGCGAGACGCTGGCTGCGATTATGAGCATTCTGTTTGGAGCAATGTATGAGATAAACCAATTAATTGATAATTGTTGTGTTACTCATTCTGAAACTAATTTTAACTTTTTTTTGTTCTTGTTGAAATACTTACAGATCAATAACTCATGCTGCACCAGACTTCCAGATCTTTAATGCGGCAAGAGCTACAGGAACTGAGATATTCCAGGTGATCGAAAGGAAGCCAAGAATAAGCAGTGAGAAAAAAGGAGTAACATTGGAAAAAATTGTTGGAGTGATAGAGCTAGACCGAGTGTCGTTTGCTTACCCTTCACGACCCAATAAGCTGATCCTTCAAGACTTCTCACTGTGCATGGCAGCAGGGAAAGTGTATGCATTGGTAGGCAGCAGCGGGTGTGGGAAGAGCACTATCCTGTCTCTTGTTCAAAGGTTTTATGATCCATTGGCAGGTCTGTTCTTTTTCACAAATGAATTGAAGTTAATGAACTATAACATTTGCAGTTTCTGATAGGAAATAAAGTTGCAGGTCGGGTTTCGATCCATGGCTATGATGTCAAGGAGCTGGATCTCAAGTTCCTCAGAAGAAATGTAGCAGCAGTGCCACAAGAACCAGCACTCTTTTCAGGCACCATAGGGGATAATTTGAGGGTTGGGAATGCAGAAGCAACTGACGAAGAGATCATCAAAGCAGCATCAGCAGCCAATGCAGACTCATTCATTTCCCAACTTCCTGAAAAATACTCAACTTGGGTAAGAGTTATATTAATTTGCTTTCATCTTGTTTAAGATTTAAGAGCTAATAAATTTTTGCTCAGGTTGGAGAGAGGGGAGTACAGCTCTCAGGTGGACAGAAACAAAGAATAGCAATAGCAAGAGCCATTCTGAAAAACTCTCCAATTCTTCTCCTAGATGAAGCGACAAGTGCACTGGATTCAGAATCGGAGAAGCTGGTTCAAGATGCATTGGGGAGAGTCATGGAAGGAAAAACTGTGATTAAGATAGCACACAGAACATCCACAATAACCAGTTCAGATACAATTGTTGTGGTTGAGAATGGAAAAGTAGCACAAAGTGGAAGCCACAACGAGCTGCTGCAAACCAGCAATTTCTACAGTCACTTGTTCACTATGCATAGCATGAAGCCAGAATTAGAAGACACAATCTCAAGGTAGGGAAAAGTTGTCTATCCGAACAAACAAAAAAAGAAACTCTCTATTGTGCTTGTTGCTTTCATTTTCTCTAAGCTAACTATGAGGGAAAACATCAAAATATATACATGGTGAATCTGAAACAAGTAGTCTTATTAAGATTTCATTCTTTTAGGATATCGTGACCAAGATGCAATTTAAAACTTGGCATAAGAAGACTTCTCTTTGATACTTCGTGATTTCAATGATTTTGGTAAAAATGTGGTAGTATTTATATTTTGATTTACTTTTTTTTTGCAAACAGGGGAACTACTAACACTACGGAGAAACCAGAAATCACTCAATACAGATCCTCTTCTCAACAGCATGAAGTGAATGAAATGTTAAAGAGCCAGCTAATCAATCCTAATCCAACCAAAGGAACCAAAACTACAAAAAGCAGATCTGCTAGTTTCTCAAGAATATGGTATGGGTTGAACAAATTTGAGTTTGCAAAGGTAGCTTTGGGATCATTTGGAGCAGCATTCTCTGGAATATCTAAACCATTGTTTGGGTTTTACATTATGACAATTGGAGTGGCATACTACAAGGAAGATGCAAAGTCGCAAGTAGGCAAATATTCTATTATATTCACTGTTGTTGGCTTCCTCACGTTAATCACTCACATATTGCAACACTATCACTATGGTTTGGTTGGTGAAAAAGCAATGGGAAATCTCAGAGTAGCACTGTTTTCAGGTAAGAAATTTAGTTGAATATATCAGAATGTTTTACATCTGCCATATTCATGATCTTTTAGTCACATTAGAAGTCAAAATTTTGATTGGTACATAATCATAAACTACTTGAAAATAACTGAGATAATTTGATATTGTTTGTATGATCGAACCTGACTGTGTTTAATTATATGCTATATTGCAAAAGAATGCACAACAAAGATTGACAGATTTTCTATCAAAAGTATTTATAAGAAATGTCTTTTTCGTCCAAGCATTAGTCAAACAAATTAACAAGGTACTCTTAAGAACCATATTTTCTGAGTACTCTTTGAAGATTCTGTATCCAAAAGCAAAACAAACAGTGTGATTTAGTTGTGCTACAATATCTGTACTTGTAAACGTGTCCCTATCCCCTCAAACTTTAGGTTTAAGAAACTAAAATGCATTTCCAGAAATGACATGAATCCTATATAGTACATGTAGTGGTGGCATCATGTTTAGAACTTCTAGCACTTTTAACATTTTAATAATCTAGATCACAAAGGGAATACAATATTCCATAAAAAATAGAAAAGAAAAAGATAATCGAATAAGACTCACCTAAATCAGAAGTTCCTTCTTCTCAAACAAGGTTCCTTTATATTTTTGCAGCTGTACTCCGAAATGAAGTAGCTTGGTTCGAGAAACCTGAGAACAGTGTAGGATTCCTTGCAATGCATATTGTTAGTGATACTTCCATGATCAAGACCATCATATCTGACAGAATGTCTGTGATTGTGCAATGCATCTCCTCAATCCTAATAGCAACAGTAGTGAGCATGAAAGTGAACTGGAGGATGGGGCTAGTAGCCTGGGCTCTAATGCCCTGCCACTTCATCGGTGGTCTGATACAAGCCAAATCTGCCAAAGGCTTCTCTGGTGACTCTGCCATGGCTCACCGACAACTTGTTTCTCTTGCATCAGAATCTGTGAGCCATATAAGAACTGTAGCTTCCTTTGTTTATGAAGAGCAACTGCTTAGGAAAGCACAATTGTCATTAGAGGAGCCAAGGAGGCTTAGCAGGGTACAGAGCATCAAGTATGGAGTGTTTCAAGGTGTCTCACTTTGTTTATGGAACATTGCTCATGCAGTTGCCTTGTGGTACACCACAATCCTGGTCGATAAGCATCAGTCCAGCTTTGAGGATGGAATAAGATCATACCAAATCTTCTCTCTCACAGTTCCATCTATCACTGAGCTATGGACACTGATCCCGACAGTTATTTCTGCAATTACCATACTAAAACCTGCATTTGAAATCCTAGATAGGAAAACAGAAATTCCACCCGATGTACCAGAGACCATAAGCTCTGAGGGAATCACAGGAAGAATAGACTTTGAAAGTATCAGCTTTAGATACCCATCACGACCTGAAGTGGTGGTACTAGATAATTTCAACTTAAGTATCGAAACTGGAGCATATGTGGCACTTGTTGGGCCTAGTGGAGCCGGGAAGTCCTCAGTTTTGGCGCTGATCTTGAGGTTCTATGATCCTTTCAAAGGAAGGGTTTTGGTTGACAGTAAAGACATAAAAGAGTATAACTTGCATTGGTTGAGACACCAAATAGGATTGGTCCAACAAGAACCACTTCTCTTCAACTTGTCAATCAGAGACAACATCTTCTATGGAAGTGAAGGTGCTTCAGAGACTGAGGTTGTGGAGGCTGCAATGGAGGCCAACATCCACGACTTCATCTGCAGCTTGCCAAATGGGTATGACACAGTGGTGGGGGAGAAAGGATGTCAAATCTCTGGTGGACAAAAGCAGAGACTTGCCATTGCAAGAACACTGCTGAAGAGACCAGTGATTTTGCTGTTGGATGAAGCTACCAGTGCACTAGATTCTGAGACTGAGAGAATCATCATGCAGGCTCTTGGATCCAGCAAGTGGAGGAGAGACAAGGAGGCATCAAGAAGAATCACAAGGATAACAGTTGCACATAGGTTGTCTACTGTGGTCAATTCAGATACGATTGTGGTGATGGAAAACGGTAGAGTGGTTCAGATGGGGGATCATTCAACTTTAGTTGCAGATGATAATGGTGTTTACTCAAAGCTTTTCCAGCTTCAGAGCCATGATACATAGTTGATGAAGTTCTAAAGCAATTAAATTTTAAGTTATTGGTAAAATAAAACCTTATATCATGCAAATTACTAGCTGATAAATGATATTAGACATGGAAAAGAAGGGATAAGTGAACCTCAACTCTATCTTCCTTATGGGGTTCTAGCTTCAGAGTTAGGAAAGGCAAGCTCTTTCTTGGACTCATTTCCATGTTCGTTCTGTGGAGACTTTTTTGTCTCCTTCCAGAGAGGTTGCTTTTTTATATAGTATTATATTTCAGTCTTTCCAGGTAGCAATGTTCACTGTTGTGCATTGATAAAGCATGGTTACAAACATTCATTTTATACAACTCGACAGTTGGAGGAAAAAATAACATTCTGCAGAGGCATTGACTTGACAAAAAACAAAAAGAAAAGAAATGATAAAATGAAGGAAATACTATCTTTATAACCACTACAAAATCATGAAGGAACAAACTCAACCTCAACCATCCCATTTGCAACTTCTAAAGCAAAGTTTGAGAAAAATGATCATTATACGTTTTACTATCTTCAATCCATCAATTCTAAACATGTAGTTGAAAAACTGATTGTGATTGGACTAATCACAACACAGACGAATTAATATGACATACCTACACTCTTCAAGCTTGTAAACAAATAAGATGGGGAATTTCTGGTAGCGTACCATATGGCTGTTCGAAGAAGTATAATCTGGTAAGGACACATATCGGCAGGACTCGGCTTGTTGGTAATGAGATTACAATTAATATTTGCAAGGTCATTGTGACCGTCAATCTAGTTTTCTTTGCAGAAGCTTCAAATACATACTCAACTATGCAATCTTGGCTATGCATTGATTATCTTAAGTGAATGCTTGCGTTGAGATCCATTTATCTTTGCAGCTAATTTTGTCCATCTGTACTGGATATATAAGCATCATCATGCTGATAACGTGTGTATGCCATGATGTGAAAATATTTTACCAAAATGAAGCACTTGAATAATGGAAGTATTTCTGTCATGGTCAGCAAAACCATTTCCAGTAGTATTGAGAAAAATAGGCACGTCTTCTATGCTAGCAGGCCAATCCAGCGATCTCTTAGGGTCTCAAAGGCATCTGAACTGGGAAGAACTGTTACTATAATCTTCCCGTCCACAAGAATTTCAGATAAGAGACCCAACCTTGTCAGGGTCTCCACAGCCTTGTCAATAGGCATTTCAATCTGCATAAAGTAAATATATATTTTTAAAGTTATGCACATCTCAGAAATATTAATAATTTATCCTATACCTTTTCTCTGAATCTATCATAAATAAAATTTTCACAGGATTCTCTGATTTTTTTACGACAAGATACCTGCATCATGAATCATAAATTCAGTTAGAGATTTCTAAGATCCTAAAACCTTTAAGATTCAAGAACTAAAAAATTAAGAAAATGTCAACACCACTTTTTCAGACAACAATAAGTAAAAGATACAGATAAATAAATAATAGGTACAGATAAAATAAACAACTGACTATAGTTTTTTTTCGTACCAAGAAGAAATCAGTGGCAGAGTTTCTAAACATTCACTACAGAGGATAGAATCTAGTAATAAGAAAAATTATATGCTATCTATTCAATTTTTGCACCTTCTAGTCCATATTAAACGCAAAGATGTTTGAACTAAGGCATCACTTCCTTAGTAATGAAGATTCAGATTAGTAATTCATTTTTTTATAGTTTAAATACAAATCAAGAAATGGTCCTAATCTTCCTTTACAGCATCTATCCTTTTAGGTTTTTACCATTAAAAATTGGACATACACGAAAGAAAATTAAAATAAAAGAAATGCAAAGCCCTTAGTAGCAGCTCAAGATTTTTGGTGAATATTACTTTAGTCAATGTACCTGATATGTTTCAGGATGGAGTAGAATTGAATAAACCAGAATTGCTTCCTTGAACTGCATGATATACTAAATTATAAAGGGAAGACATGAGAAGAATACTCCAAGCGAGAACTTTTTCCTTACTTGTTGTTGTTCAGAAGCATCAAGAAGAAAGTGAACTGTACCAAATCCACTTGCTAAAGTTTTCTCATAAAGAGTTCTGTTAACCAGCAGCTGAGGCAAATATATGCATTCAGTTCTTCTGGAAGATATCTTTGTCAAGTAAACAAAACAGGAAAGGTAATCATGATTTTTCCTGATTTTGAAAATTGTAGTTTATAAAAAATAAAAAACAATAGTGATCATTGTATATTGTCAAATTATTGGAATCACAACCTCATTTTTGAGTTAATGAATACTAAAACCGAATTGTCTAGTAATTTTCAAAAGGTTATCTCACCTCTTACCGATTTCCAAATTAATTTATAAGAAAATTTTAACATTAAAGAGAGAAATTAGGGTGAGAGGAAAAAGAGACCAAGAATAACATGGAATACATGAGAAAGAATTAGGGATCTAGTATACTTCGAAATGTTGAATAACATGTCGAACACAATCATTTATCACATGAGCAGCAGAGAGAGCATACTTTCACCCTAGTAGAAGAGCCCTCAAAAAGATGACTATAGGAACCATGTCAGAAAACAGGGATAAATTAGTCAAGCCAATATTCCATATTTCCATGATCCATGTTTGCTTTTCTTAAACATAAAAAACCTAGCCAAATTCTAATATTGGAACTATATTTCATAATCAAATTTTTCAAAAGAAAAAGAGAGAAAATATATATAGTGATGAAATGCAGAAACGTTTCTGCATGTCCTATTTCAAAACGCAGATGATTTCCTACAACTTCTTTATTTTCATCTTTGTGAATTAGGGGTTTTAACTAGTTACTTGCATCTCCTTCTATGTGATATTCTGGTAATGACTAAAGTACATATAGAATGATTCGTCTTTCATTTGGTTGCCATTGTTGAATTCTGCACAACTCATGGTTCCAAACCAATTGAAGCAGAAGAAAGTATCCTTTCTTGTTTTTCTCATTTTTGGACTCTTAAACTACTCCCTCTATATCCATTTCAGACATGATCTTTGGGTCACATACTTTTTTTAAGTCTCTTATATTTGTTGAGAGCAGAGATAAAAATAGCAAATATACATGATGAACTGCAACTACATTTCATATTCTGATACCGGAAGTTGGGGAGCATGTCTAAAAGACCTTTCTCTGAGTAACACTGAATAATTATCTAGTTTTGACGAAAAAAAGTTATATATATATAGAGAGAGATTTGTCTGCATGGGAGGGGCCTCATGTAGACAATCACCCATGAGCGGCATGCATGCACGTCGCCCAGGCTAACAAATTCATATATATATATATATATATAAGCACTAAAGAAAACACAGCAGCACAAATTCATATTTGATTGAAATATACATTCAAAAAAGTAAATTAAAATAATATTTACTACAGCATTATCTAATATAGGAAGTTAACTTACCTGATACCGGTCCGTGGTCTGTTTGTAACCTAGCACTACTCGAGTTATATAGATTATAAGTGCAGTGATGGCAATGACATCAAGGAAAACAGCAGACCTGTTTTTACATAAACAAAAACCGAATGTAAGTGATTGTAATACCAATAGTAGTAGACTTTGTGTAGAAGGTAGTGCATTCAGTAATCAGCAGCATGCAGAGACTAAGTTAAACATTTGTTTGTTAACTGAAATTATTTCATCCATCCATCTGGGATAATATATTACATTATTACTACTACCAGCCTTCAAGATGCAAGGTGCCACAAGGTTCAATACATAATCTGCAAGTGGAAATTTTCTTTCTATTGCAGATTTTTGAATCTAAACTAGCTATTACGTAAATTGCACAGAGAAAAAAAGTGTGAGCTCAAGTGTCATTTTGATTTCTGATCATCATATATCTTGTTAAAGTTACATTGCCATAGTGGAGAATCATGCATGTAAATTAAATCATATAAGTAAACATGAACTATTAAGCCACTAGAGGATTTGGAGAAAAGAATAAAGTGATTTAGGTAATACTAAAGATTCCTTGAATTCATTAATTCTGTCTTTGATTGTTCCATTTCTTCTTTTAGCATTTATTGTAGTGTCGGAATGACCAAAGATTCAGATATTCTCTACTCTGCTTACTCATGATTGAGATTTAATATTGGTGACTCAACCCCAAGTGTTAGAAACATCCCTCACGAGATGTTTGTTCACTTATTGCTGAAGTCTCACCAATGTCCTTAATGAGGTGCTGCAAAAGTCACCCTATAACCAGAATTCTGGAATATAGCAGCAAGCAAGTTGACACCTAGAACCCAAGTGTCATAGCCTAAATCCTTCGTATTTGGAATGCATGTAAATTTTAGTTGTTTGGTTATAACTTATATCTATTGGCTTGCCAATTTGAAAAACGAGTGTACCCCAGTGATTGGCTCACTGAAATTCTCTGAATCAAACAAATGTCTAGAATGGGAAGTGGTAGATGATATCTAGCATCTCAATATACTGCTTAGAGGCCTAAAAAAATTTTATTCCTTTTCCAAATTGACGATGAAACACCATGTCATGTGGATACCAAATCCATAGCAAGGGAACTAAAACACAGATTTGCTTGTCCAAGTGTAAACAGAGGTAGAAAGCTATCACATACGTACGGAGAAGAGGCAATGTTCTCAAATTTGTAGTTAATGAAGTATGCCAGCAACCCAACTAAGCTTGCAACATCCAAGCGTACCTAGAAAATGAAATATTGTTCATGATACAACATCGTTAGAAAGATGTCAATTGATAGAAATATTGACAAATCTAGTTACATTTCCCTTTTTTGGCCAATTATGCTTCAATAAATACAGCGTGGAGCCTTTATCTTAAGCTGGCATGGATAGTAGAAGAAAATGGATTAACCCATTCATTCAAACAAGAGGTTTTGGAGCAAAAAAAAAGAGGTTTTGGGAAAATGCTAACTGTTACAACTGATAGCTGCTAGTTAATCTTGAATATGATTGGTAATTTTATATAGTACTAATGCTAATATATTGTTATAATAAAATCATTTGATCCAGTGGTCCTAACGCTAATAAATAAATTGTCAATACTGTCCTCTATCATTTAGCTAAAAAATACAATACATACACAAATTCAAGTTGCTGTGGAGTAGGGTAATTATGATACTGATAGGATTCAACATCAAGGACAACCATGGTTATGTGTTCAATATATTTATGAATGAATTTTCGATAATAAGTGGTTAAATGTGTATACATACTGTATCTAGGATACGGAAGGACAACTTCTTGTGGGGAAAAATAACCTACAGTCACAGTAGTTAGATTATATATAAGCCTGTCTCCCATAGAACCTGCAATAGAAGCATATGTGCAAGATGCATATCCTCAAAAAAATGTATAACACTAAGCCCCAATCATAACATGTTTACCGAAAGATCAGGAATTGGTATCTTCTCATATATCTTTAATTGAACAGGATTTATTTCTGCTAGATCCTCATTTTCATTTTGACTTCCTTTGTCAGCATAAAGAAGAACCAGTTCTTGAAATGCTGGTTCCTGATAAGAATTAGAAAATTTGAAACATTACATAAAACAAATATCTACTAGGCATTAGAATTTTCTAGGAAAACAACACTATTCTGTACATATCCACAACCCAAAATACATTAACCTTTACTGATGCCATTTTTTAACTACAGATCCTAATAGGTTCAGTAGAGCATTTTCTTCTTATTGACCTAGAGATCCTAATAAGGGAATTGATGCAGGAAAATACTAGCTTTAGAAGCAGCATTTATTCAAATGGTTATGCTAGCAGGAGAAGTATGTACAAGTGAGATAATGCAGGTTTTAGTTTATTCATCAACTTGTCAAACAAGCAAGTTAGACAAGTAAACTATGTAATAGAAACGTGTTTAAAAATAAAGTGCATTTGGTTTAATAGTATACAATATATACCTGAAGAGTTGACTTTGAGAATAGGATATAAGCTGCAGTTTTTAAAACTTTCCAACTATTATAACCACACGATTCCCATGTAGCAGGTTCCCATAAATTGCTAAGAGTTATCCTTGGAAGGAAGTTTGGCCTGAAAAGGTGTGTATATATATATATCATAAATTAATTGTATAGACTTCTAAAGGACACAAAAGCAGCAAGATGAATAACAACAAAGTTAGCGTGTATAATAAGAAATTAGTTTGAATGGAAAATGTAAAGACTAGTAAAACACAGTCATACAAGATTCTGCATCCATAAGAATAATACATAGCAATAACAGAAATTTTATGTTGACCAATAGCAAAAAGACACATAGCAATTCAAATGAGTCAGACCAATAAGGAATAAGATAATGATAGCTATACTCAGACCTAAGAATTTGTCTTAGTGGGTGAATACAATATTTTGGAAATCCATTCAAATCAGTCATTAAAATCAAAATTTTATATTTGACACACTCAAAGATAAGTTCCAGACTTATTAAAATACAAAATATTATTGAAATTATTTTAATTAGTCTAGAGAAAATGACAAATCGCTGTCCCCAATTGATTGGTCATCCACTAATTTTATGAATCTTTTTACATTTTCCTTTTGTATTCTCTATTTGTCGGGTTAAACTAGTTGGATTAATTGAAACACAGAATTGGTGCCCAGGCAAGTTTATGATTAATCTAATTCAAAAACAGTATTATGGTATATTGTAATGAGAACAAAAGTTAGACAACTACAAAATGTTAAGTAGCATGATTGTATCAAAAATTATATTTGACTAACAAAAAAGAAAACCTACAACTGTATTGCAAATAAGAAAAATATTGCATTATTACCAGTTTTTTCTTTGACTTCGTTTAGAATTGTTATGAAATGCTCGCTGTCTTTAGTTGCTATAACTGGTAAATTATATATGCAATGGTTCAAAATATTTTTTTTATTAGTTCCATAATGCATTCTTACAATACCCTATTTTGTTAGACCCTTTATTCTGCAAATAACATTGTCAAAGAGATAACTGAGAAGGATGAAGATATATCAAATATGACAATCACTATAATGTAGAAGAAAATTGCGTGCTTTGACAGTAACAAGAATATTTTCAAAATGATTGCTTCCGGACTTTGAATGTTCTCAAGAAGAAATGGTTATATTAGAAATAATTACAGATGAAACTCTCGATCATTCTCAAACCAGTAGTAGAAGTAAACTACAATTATAAATATTTTACCATGTGATAAGAAAACAAGAATTTGAAGGAATTATCAGCACAAGCATAGAAGCACGTCTAATAAATGTATATCAAATGAAGAGGCATATTAATTCCATTCCTTACTGTATAAAATGTATCAAGTCAGAGAATGCATCATTTTTTGACAATATATATTTTTATTTCACTTACTTTAGGTACTCCAGTCATTAAGGGAAATATGATTATGTTTACATCCATCAAAGTCAAACATGCAAGTCCAAGTCAGCAAAATAGAATAGCGTGGACCATCAAAGTTGAAAATCTACCAGCACTAACCTCAAATAGACATCTGGATATACTTCATTCTCAAACTCAATTGATACTTCTGGTGGTGAAGAAATTACTCCAATCCAAGCAAGTAACCTTCTTATAAGTCTTCCACGAGGTCCAATGGGTGATAAGAGCCCTTCGTAAAGCGAGACTGCCTTTTGTGCGGCAACCCAAACAGGAAGACCACTGTCTTCTATCTGGTCAATTTCTGCTTGGTCTCTCGATGTGCTTTCTCCAAAAGACAATGTGCTTTCAAGAGTATAGTTCTCCTTCAACCAACTCTTCACTTTCTCCATCCATATTTGAACACTTTGTGCCTCATGAGAATCTTTCAAAGCCTGTTGTAAACTATAAAAGATATGAACAGGAAGCTTCAAATTACAAAGAGCAATACTTGCATGAGAATAAACTAGACTATTTCAATTAAACATGGAGAGAAAACATAAACAAAGCAATTACCAATATTTTCAGCAAATCTGAAGACCAGAAACTTACTAAATTTGCCGTAGAAAATTACTTTATAATTTTATTCTGATCTTTCCTTTAAAAAACAAAAGCAAGTAGCTAGGTACCTACCAAAGATTAAAATATCTTTCTATGCCAATCAACCGAGGCAGAACTTCTCATTTTTCCAACCAACTGACACATGGAACCACCCAAAACAACTGGAACATCACATTAAATGCAACTGAAGTATTCATAGAAGGTTGGCGAAGCTTCCTCAAGGTAGTGAAATTTCCATGAGGTGAGGTAAGATGGTCGATCAAGATGAAGTATTCTAAACGTGAGTCAATGGCAATGCCATCTGTTTAGTATCGAAGCATAACATCCCATGCAGCAAAGCTTCTGCGGAGGTTGCAAGGTCTTTCAAAGGTCAAGAAAGCTTTGACAAAAGTAGTGAGGTATTTTGGGTGGTTGTGAGGTGTTTTAGAGGTTTGTGAAGATTCAGCGGACATTGTGAGGTGTTTTGGAAGTCTGCAAAGCTATGATAGAGGTTGCAAGGTGTTTCAGAGGCTAACAAAGCTTCCATGGAGGTCACAAAGTATTTTGGGGCCAAAACATCATAGGCAAGAGGATCACGCCTAATGATGTTGCTTCATCCATCTAAGAGTCACTGGTAGAGGAGAGGTGTTTCATGATCAATGATGGACCTATCGTCAATGAAGCAAAGCTTCAACAATTTACATTGCAAATCCTCCCTTTCCTTCCAATGAAACCCTTTGCTTTTTCTAAGGTTTCGCACACCCACTAGCATCCAACACGCCTAGTATGTCCCAATCAAGATTTCAAATGTTGATAACTACCATATCTTCTACCTACCTATAAATACATATAAAAAACTTCAAAATTTTATATAAATATCTTGAGGCTTTCTAAGCCAAAGGCAAAATCACTCTTAATATAAGATTAACCAACCAACCAACCAACCAAGGAAGTAAACAAGACCATTGTAACACTTTGATACATGTAGCGCTACAAATAATTCAAACTAGAGTACTAGGATTCATTAGTATCCTAACCCCCATTCCCATTACATAAGCTTACATGCCATCAATGTAATTAAATTTGAGTCTATACCTGATTTAGCATTTTTACTAGAAATTAAAGTTGTGTGTAAGTGGACTGAGAAGAATAGGTGAAACCATTGATAGTAGGAATTTCGCCCTCAATAGGAAGAAATCAAACCCACAACTGGAAGGGTATATTGTCCATTCACTTTAGTTTAAGATGGTTTCATATTATGTCATTCAATTAGGAGTAACACAAACTTTGATACCCGCATGAGGCGGGATAAATAGATTATCTACTTAGAAAATATAAATAATTTTTTATTTATATCAAGCAGAATTTTGTTAATATACATTTATTCCTCACACTTGGTTGTTTCAAAATAGCCCTACTATCTTAACTTATTTTCACTTGTTTTATTATTAACTACACTTTAATTTCTCACTTCAAGATGGTAGCCTACCATGTAGAATAGGATCAAGGAAAAATAACTAAAACAAGGCTTAAGTCGGTTCTCCAAAAGAAACATAATGATTCAATGTCATGTAGAGTTGGACTTAGATATGGTAAAGATGCAAGCGGAAGTGCCCACCACAATCACAAGCACGACTAACAGTGTCAAAGGTTGCGGGCGTCGATGAGAAACAATAAAAGAGAATAATAAGCAGAAAGAATAAAGGTAAAATAATGGATTTTGAAACCAACAAAAAAAAAAAATCAAGCCATATACCAACTGAGATCTCATCAGATTCCCACATAATTTGTGTATTTTTTGGTATTTAAAATTGCAGCTTAGAACAAATTCCAAAAATTAGATTCCAGAAATCAGTATCACTAAATGCTGGTTTCCACGTCCATCATCTGAAGTGGATATTTGCTTTTTCATTATTTGACTCGGTATAATGGAAGTTATTGTCATCAAACTTGCATATTTAAATGATAGGTGCAAGTTTCTACGGCATCCCTATTGCATGATCTGATAGAATTCATCCCTATTGCATGATCTGATAGAATTTAGGATGTTGAGGAACTTCATTGAATATTTATAGTAAAAGTTTAAAATAAATGCTCAAGCCCTGGATAAATAAAAGCTTTTTAGTAGCTGTGGAAGGACCTTCCTCGACCAACTTGTAATATAATAGATAATAATAATATTACAGAGAAAGTCATAAGTCAGGTTATAACTTTGCAAAAAAGTTAATTGAAGTTACCCTAAGAGTGTAAAAACATTTTTCAAAGCAACTTAATTTTTTTGTGGGACCAAGCATAAATATTGAACTTTTGTTCACAAAAGTGATATCTATCAATGGTTATGTAAAAGTCATGCAATCAAAAGGACTGAGCATAATTAGCATCATTATTCACATACTAAGATTGGGAGGAAAACAAGTTCTCTGAAAAACGAAATTGAAAAAATATATATAGGATTGAGCAATCCTTGAATGAATTGCAAGCATTAATGTCAAAGCCAAACAAACATCAAAGACTCATTATGACTAGTCAAATCAATAATAAACTAGAACAACAAAGAACAAATAGAGAACCAAAAATTAACTAACCTCATTAATCCAGCTTCCAATTTTCTTCATTGGTTTTGATAGACTAGAGAAAATTGAATCCAAGAGCTTTGATTGCAAATAATCCAGTTTTTCAACTATAAGTAATCCTTGCTGCCTCTCAGTTGCATATCCACGCCTAAAGAGAGTGAAGCACAAGGATAATGGAAAGATGGAAATAATTCAATGACACCATGTCACTCACCAAGCATCATAATTTTGGATCTACAATTTTGGCTAGCCAACTAAAATTTCAATGTATTTTTCAACTAATCCAACAAATAGTAAAGATGATCCTACGATGGAAAAGATATCAAATTTGATATCTATTAAAAAAAATACAATTTAGCGAAGTGGGACAAGGCTTTGTTGTTGTTGTTGTTGTAGTATTAAAAATACAATTAATTTAGTCTGAAGAATACACTAAACAGCTGCTTGTTAGGATATAAATAATAAAACACTAGAGATACACCCATAGCTTGATTATCATGGTCAAGAGGACTACAATAACACACCATGTATCATGATTATTCTTCGTCTAATAGATAGCTTTTGTCCCTCCATTTTCCATTGAATTCTATATAAGGTCATATCATTAGCAGTCTGTAGGCCATTTAGATGTACCGCTAAAGAGGAGTAAAGAAAAATTTTATAATGGCTAAGAATATGATTAAGAACCTCACCTGAATATTATAGCATTTGAATCAAATGTTTTCTTCCAGTCAACAAATATTGGAAGCCTCAAGAGATAGTCAGTGTTTAATGCATCAGCCAATAGTAAATCTTCTATTGATAATTCTTCAAATTGAGCATCTCGAAGAAGTTTCATAAAAGAGCGCTGAAATTTTTTTGCAATGGTATCCCTGCATTTCATAACAAATTGTAAAGTAATTATGAGCAGAAGATCCAGCTAAACAGCTATGAGCATATAGAATTTTGATAAGTTCCTGTGACTGCCTCAAGAAAATACTGAATGTAAAGTCTGGTTCTTCGAAACTCTAGATACAGGTATGGTTTAGCAATATAAACATAAGTTATAAAGAATTCTACTAGAACATGCAGAGTTGAAACTATGTGTGCAATCAACCAGAAAAGTATACTAATCAAACAACAGCAATGGGTGATTGAGAATATGCACTATAACCTCTTATGTGATTTTCAAATTACTCCTCCCAATAAATTACTTCAAACTTCTTCCGATTTTTAAAAAAACATGCACTTTCCAAAATCTACGAACATCCTTATTTCAATCACGTTGTATACTGTAGATGTAAGACAAAACAATGTAACTGAAATTGACTCGAGAAGAAGGAAAACTAACCTTGACTCAGGGAAAGAGACCACAGCAGACTGTCCAAATAGTTTCCGTAAGTCCAAACTGTCACTAAGATATAACCATTTGTCGACTTCGTCATTTCTGGAACCATTTGCTCCCTTGTGACCAGAAAACTCAAAAGGAGCATTTTTATTTCTAGATACATCCTCTGCTTTGATTGAAGAGCAAGAGCCCTCATATGCATGCTTATCTTGTGACGAAGCAGCCGAGTAACAAGCCCTCATCTCCTCAAGCACAGCTTTATGTTCAGCATGAAGGATAGAGTCCAAGCACCTGAAGATGGGAACAAATAAGATAATATATAAATCGGCAGTGATATTAGAAATTAATAAGGAAACAAAGGAATTCAACAAATCTAAGCAAAACTTGAAGTTTGAAAGCTATAAATTTAATCTGCAAGACTATTACAAGTTTTATGAACAAAAATGCATCGTGAAATGTGATCGTTATGTGTTTTTCATAAAATGAGAATCAAGCAGAAAAAAATGACTGGTAAAGAAAGCACATAGAACAAGTTCTTATAAGGTCATTTTAGGACTAACTTTGTTGGTTCTATTGGCGGCACTAGATTTTCCAAAATTATATACTTAAGATTCAAATAAGCATCACCAATTAAATTCTAAACCTACTTCCAAGTACTAAGAAAACACGTAGATGCACAAACATAGAAATTCTAGTATACCAGCCAATGGCAGTGCTGCAAGTAATATTAATAGCCGATTAATGCCTAGAACCAACTTATACAATTGATAAACTTCTATAATCTGTTATAGGATCATAAGCACCAACGAAACCAAGATGGCTGTCGGCTGTCGCAAGAAAACTTACATGGCCAGGCGCTTGAACTCCTCGATTTCCTTCTTCGTCCGGAACATGGAAAGAATAGCATCAAGGAGGTCGACCTTGTTGACAGAGATGTACTTCTGCCGGGGCACGTGGATCCCGGAGATCCTCTTCTCTTCCTTGGAAGGCGGCGTGCCGACATCCTGCTCCGAAATGGTCTCCTCCTCTGAGCACTCTTTCGTCTCCGCGGACACTGCATCCAGTTCGCATCGCAGATGCTCTATCTTTGGAGAAATGGCCGCGACAGTCACAGAACGAGCGCGAGGGAAGGAGGGAATGGAGGACAGAGCGGGGGAGAGGTGGCGGCGCTTGAAGCGCTCGGCGAAGCAGCTAGCCGTGGAGCTCAAGCAGGCCATGGCCAAGGAGATCGGAGAAGGGGATGGGAAGCGAGTGGTGGCTTTAGCCGCAGTGGGATTCGGAAGAAGAAGAAGGCGGAAACCTGCGGTGGGAGGGCGGAGTCGATCCCCCAATCCGATCGACGTCCACACGATTTGGCTCGTGCCTTCGTTCACGTCAACCCGAAATTCAAAAGAGTCACGCGGACTGTGAGAAGTCCACAGCTTCCAAGTTTTATAGTGCCATTGAATTTATTTAATTAGTTTTTTTATGAATTTAAATTTGATTAAATTTAGTTTATTTGAATGTTATTAAGTTTTCTTGAAGTTTTTTCGATTGTTTAACATTTATATTTTTAAGTTTATTCAGTTGATGAGTAAGTTTGATTTATAAATTAATATATTTATTGAAAAAAGTACGTTTTTTTTGGAAATCATATAGATGGCAATTTGATTTTTTAAACGCTATATGTACAACTACCCTTCGATATATAATAGTAATTTATTCTTATTATTATCGCTTATGACAATTTGGAAAAAACAACACCTTCTTAACTTTTACCCTCATTTATTTTAATATTTTAATATTTATTTATAAATTTAATAAGAGATTTATTAATAAATATAATTGATAAATTGTATTCATAAAATTGTTCACAAATATTCTTCCTAAATCATTCGTAATCTTTGTTCATTAAAGCTATTAAATTGCCCCCACGGACTGGATCAGCTGGTAAGTGGCCTGTGTTTGCCGCAATGGGTCGATGGGTCGAGGGTCGTCAGCCGCACGCAGGATTAAAAACCCTCTGTTGCTGGTTTGAAATTCCCTCGACCCCCA
>JBBPFP011143247.1:0-11601 GCA_037974795.1 Kaempferia galanga | reverse complement strand
ACTAATCTCAAACTTAGGTATGTCTTTTGGTAATTTCAAATTTTAGACGAGCCCTTTCATAAATTCCTAAGTTTAATGATTAATATAGATGGTGGGATTTTATAGAATGAACTTTTTCTAGTAAAGCATCGAGTTTAAGTCCTCGGGGGCAGACTTCCCAGATATCAAGGGTTCAAATTTTAGATTAGATATTCTTGAATGCTTTTTGTAAAGTTCGAACCATTATCAATATCGGTCTACTCGCTTGGCCTATCTTAATTTTTTTAGATTTATTTTGATAACTATTTAAAAATTTATATGAGATTGAATCGTTTATCTCCCTATAGTAAGTGGCTGGTACCTCAATTACGTCGAAACTCGATATGTCCGAGTATGTCTTCCTCATATCTTAATTATTTACACTAATGATTAGTAATTGTCCGTAATTTATCTCCTCCGTATTGACTAAAGATAGGCTAACTTAAACACCGTTATTAATATAATCTTAATTACAAATTAATTGGGTCTCAAATCCGACGGACGTCGTGCAATTTGGCGTACTCAAATACCCATTGGACGGCGCCACGATCCCTAACCCGCACGCAAGGCACTCTTATCGCGTCCCCCTCCCCCCGTGAGCGCGAGTGGAACCCGAGAGGACGGTAAAAGAACGCCCTCCGCCTCCTTTCGTCGCCACCGTCGACGCCGGTACAGGTGAGAAATTTTTTTTTCTTATCTAGAACTATTTTCCCCTCCCGAATTCTTCTGATGACGCTTTCTAGAATTCCTTTGGTCTTTTTTCCCCCTTTCCTGTCGGAGAAGAAACAATCACCGTCACCGTGGAAATGGTTGGATTTTATTTCTCGTCATGGAATATATTTCGAACGCGTTTCCTGTTGGCGCGTCGTGAAGTCTATTCGGAGTATTTTGGTTCTGAAAAAAAATGCCAGCCGAAGACATTGAGGTGTTTCCTGATAATTTAAAAGGAAGCGCGTTAAAGATATGTTTTTGGTTCATATGTGGAAGATTTAGCGTACTGGGTTGAGTGGAGAGAAGGATGCCTACAGATAATAGTGATTCCTTTCTGGGTCGAAATGCAGATTTCTCCATAGGGCAGGCTGGTGTGGATGCGTTAGCTTACAATGAGTTTGGTTGATATCCAGCTGATGGAGGTTGGAGAATATTGGATTTATGGAATGGTTAGGTTATGACCTGTTACGAACTTGTAATGTAGTGGTAGAGCATGGTATCTGGTTAAAGGTTGAGAAATTTCGCCTGTGTCTTCTTTTTCGTGGCATGGATTTGCCTATTGGACAACAAAGTATCTATAATCTGAATTCTCTTTAGTCCGATATGTTTATAGTTTTTTGGCATAGTTGCAAAAACTAATTGATATACCACTTCTTGTGCTGATAAACTATTATGATCTACTATAGAGCATCGCAGATTTGGTGACACAGTGTTGGTCAATCGTCACTTTTTTTCCTTTTCTTATGTATTTTAGATTTGTTCTCTTATTTACAAGAAACGTGACAATTAATTTGTTGTCCTACAGAGGGAAGATAGAAGCTTGAAGTTGCTCAATACAATGACAACCGTACCATGTAGAAGCATTCTAGTGCCTCAATTTGGACTGCCACCTCAAGTCATATTAAGAAGTGCATCTCCGGGAGTCAAGATATGTTTTTCTTACATGGCGCTCACACTCCAAACTGGGTAACTCTTGCTATTTCATCTTTACGTGTTTTGTCACATGTAGTGTTTCTTTTTGACAAAATTTACTACGTTACTTTCAAAGTTCTAGGCCAAATACCTGTTATTTTGGTGCATCTTTTTACCTTTTGACCTATAACTCCCAACTAGTTATTGGAACTTGCATATGTATATTTCTTTTCTCTATCTCAACCATCAGTTCCTCAACCTCACAAAATTAATGACAACTTGTTATATCTGAATACTACTACATTACTTGTGGGATTAAGCTTTATATAGAACCCAGCTATAATTTAGGGCATAACCTTTGTGGTTTAGGTGATCGGTCCATGTCAAATACAATTTTAGAGTACCAACTACTTTTAACTTGTTGGCCAAACTATTCTTTGAACATCTAATTCAATAGATTTGTGCTTATAATGACTGTAATATAGTGATCAATGAGTTTGGACTCCCCATCTCACTTCAAAGGATCCTGTAGACAATTTCAAGGGATCCTGTGGCCAATTTGTATGTGTGAGGCTCACCAATAACTTGAGACATGAGATTAAATGCCCTAAGATTAGTCTAATTATCTCACATCCTTAGAGTGGTTGCTTTTAGGACTTAGGATACATCTCTTATTAATGAGAATCCTTTCCTAGGACAAAACATTATGCTAAATCAGTGATGTTTTGAAAACACTAAACAATAAGATTTGGCATGCACATCACTCACAGCGAACATAGAACCAATCTGTATGAGGGGGTATGTAGAGCCAATATGTGCGAACAGACATGCACATAAAAGGGGTTTAGTGGGGAATAATACTTCAGTTAGCTCCCAATTGTCCTCATGTTGCCAGGTAAATAGATGTAAATTCATAAATTGGTTCCCTTCCTAACAAACCTAGATTTTGAGATAAATAGTGGATTGATCATCCTTGACATGGTATCAAGGATGAGATCAGTTGCTGCTAGTATCGTCTACATTTAGGAAAAACATATCTCTATTTAAGTTGGCCTTGGGGTCAATCCTGATTTTTCACCTGCACCGACTGGGAGTATTACAATAGTATAAATATATCTTGATCCTAACTGTTCAAGTTTTCAAGGCAAATGATTAACTAAATAACATTAATAAGGAACACAAGGTAAGCTTTATGTTGCAGAAGAATTATAACTCACCTTCAATTGGTAAGTCTCCTGTTTTTAGGCATGATTGTTTGTTGAGGTGTACAACTGACAAGTGGTCATGGTTTTATCCTATTTTTGTATGGGCAAAAGACATAGCTAGAGGGTTGATACCTTCTCTTGCTTAGTTTTGCTTTTATTGTGTAGTTAATCTCAATTGGGAAAAGCCTTCATGTCATCTTTGCAGTCTGCATTTAATCTGGTTTTCTGTCTTACACTGTCTCCTTCTAGTATCAGTCTTACAGCAAGGAACTGTCTGTCATCGCCACGAACCAGTTTTCTTGGTCAAATATCTTCATCTGCTCTATACAATTCCAGCCCACACCTAAATACTAGGCGTAATAGGAGGGCAGAAATTGTCGTTAGAGCTGAATCTGTAAGTATCATTTAGTTTTTAACTTTTTGAAAGTTGATCAGGAAAAAAGTCTGTTAATCAAATTTATCTCTGTTGTCAGTTTTTCTTTATTGTAACTTCACTGCCATTTGTTGCAGGATTTCTATTCTATCCTTGGTGTCTCAAGAAATGCAAGTAAATCCGAAATAAAAAGTGGCAAGTATACGAGATATACTTTACTTTTCTGGTTGATATTAGTGTAACACTAGTTACATTTGTGTTAATAGGCCTCTTGCCTTTGTTGCCAAATCATTAAGTGTATTGTAGAATGCTTAGATATAAATCTCTTATCCTTTCTTTTCTTTAGTTAATCAATGTTTTTCCTTCTTTCTTTTGAAGCTGTTGGAAACAATGTCTTATCCTTCTCTTTACATTAGAACAAAAGTGTTTGTTCATGTTCTGTCTCGGAAGTTGTTTGATACAAATATGTCACGGCTTCAATCCTTGAACTAGTTTAATAACTAAATTAAATTGATATAAGTATTCAACAAACCAGAACAAAAAAACATAAGAAAGAGAATTGACAAAGCTGGAGTGGAGAGCTTGAGAAAGATAACTAATCATACTCTGAAAGAAGTCATGGCACTTAGATGGAATATCAAACTGTATTATTATGTTGGACTTGGGGATATATGGCATAATGATGAATCAACGTAGTTGATATGAACACATTTAATAGAAGTGAATTTTGATGACTTAATCAACTAGTCAAGTTGGAAAAAGTACATGAAACGAATTGAAAGAAAAAAAGAAGTGGTATTGAGATTATTTGCCCTATATGTGCATGTAATTGGGAAAGATCGTTTCCTGGAGTAGAACATGAACCTAAAAAAATTGAAAGAGCTAATTCAAGAACATGAAAATTGCATCATGATTTGAATATCAATGAAATAATACATCGAGGGAGATTAGTTTCATTTCCATAAGTTCAATAATTTTTTTTTACAGGTAAGGAAGTGAGAATTCATCTCAATTTTATATTTTTTTTGAGAAGTGGAAGAAAAACCTTATTGTTGAACTGAGAAGACTGGAGAGATACTTTATCATACTGGATTAATAGACCAAAGCCCGTTTAAAGAAATTGGAAATTGCCAACAAATATCACAGTTTGAGGTTTTCTGCTCAAGTTCTGATTGCTGTTATATAATTGGATTCTGGTTGCAGATTCAGGCTCTTAGATAATGTTGGCTGTTGAGATAGAACTCCAACCAATAGCATTTGTAATTTATGGATACTTTTGGCTTTTGAGATATACAAAATCAAAGGATGTTACATCTGATCGTAAACAATCCAACTAGTTTGACAGTTGATGTTTATGGACAAGAGATTTTATCATGTGATAAAGGTTACTAATTATCTGAAAAATATATTCTTTAAATACTAGACTATTTAGATCAAGTGCCCATTAGAGGTTGCATCCCCTAAAAAAAGGAAACATCAATTGAGTTTGCAAGCCTATGTAATTCAACTTATGGGGCAGAGCCTTATGCTAAGTATGTAAGATTTTAGGTCTCGTTTGGTCTTCTAACTGTAGCATGGTGATAATGTTTTATTACTATATTAGCACATCGCCATGCCTAAGACTACCAGATAACTTGTACTCTAGCGAACTGTTCTCCTAGTCTTTTCGTCATTGAACTCTTCTTATCCCAAATTTATCTTTTGCCGTAAACAATTTATCTATAATTAGCTACTAAGATGGTGCTTGTTTTGTTGTTGTGCAGCATACAGGAAGCTTGCCATGAGTTATCATCCTGACGTCAATAAGTGAGTGTAAAGTCTGTTTTATGTGTTAAATGGCAACATTTGTGATGGTTGTTGTTCGCTTATTAGGGTTGGAGTGTGTGTGTTGTTTGTTCAAAATCATGAAATAGAAGATAGTATACTGCTTTCAGAAAAACAAATAAAAAAGAATTTTGTGTTTAAGAATTATAATCACATTAAGTTGCACTGTGGTTAAGTTAATCTGGGTTATGGAAGTTTGGACTATATTATGAATTCAGGAGCATCATGTGCATTTAAAATAAATGATATGATTGATATTGGTGAAGTATGACCCTATAGAAAGTGTCAACTTCTTATGCTTTTCATGAAGATTGTACCAAATCATTCAAGCAGCGGGTTAATCAATGCTTATCCAGCTTACCGTTGCTACTTCATTCTTGCCATCCAATTTAGAATTTGTCACCTCATACTGAAAGGTAAAACAGAATGCTTGACTAGAATGCGCCAAGTTTTATGCTCGACACGAAGACTTGTACCATAATCATTGATCAAGTAAGCAAGTTAATCAATGCTTATCCAGCTTATTACTGCTACTTCATTCTTGTCATCCAATTTATAATTTATGCCACCTTATACTGAAAGGCAAAACAGAATGTTCATTCTAATAAGGTAATTCTTTATCAATTTTAAATATTAACAAACTACTTTTTCTATTGACATTGAGATTTCTTCAGCCTCTTGCATACTGGAAAAGTAAACGTTTTGGTAATCTTGCTGCCTATGTAATATACAAACACACAAGCGACAAGCCAATAGCTTCAGTGATTTTAGTACGACCAATCGTCATAATCATAATCTATTGCAGCTAGAAATTGAGATCATATATATTGCAATCCTTTTTTGGTTTTACATGGATCATACACAGTGTGTGCATCCCCTCTTTGCTTCTAGGTAAGGCCATATTTAGAGGCCATTTGTCTTCTGTGTGGTTATAGTAGTGAAGTTTGAGGTTTTTCTCTTGGATGAAGTATGGTGCTAGATCATACATATTACATATTCTTGGTTTTAAATCATATGTAGTGTTTGAATACCCTCTTTGCTTCTAGGTAAGGCCATATTCAGAGGCTGTTTGTCTTCTGTGTGGCTATAGTAATATGGTTTGAGATTTTTCTCTTGGATGACGTATGGTGCTTGTTTTGCTGGCCCTTTTTGCTGCCTAAATCGTATCCTGTAAGCCCTTTACACTGAATATAACTTGGTGACAATCATTTTTCTATTTGTTGATGTATACTGGTGTGACCGGCCATCTTTAGAAATGCAACTATTTATAATTTATTCGATAAAATATCTTAGTTAAATGATGTTTAGTGGTTTTCTATCTTCTGCAAGCTTTTTTGATATATGAATGTTCTTAAACTCTAGGTGGTCTTATTAGTGGTGTTATATGTTTCAGAGATTCAGGAGCAGAGCAAAAGTTTAAGGAGATTAGTAATGCATATGAGGTTATTCTTTTTGTTATGTTCCCTATATTACAAGGAGCGCCATTCCTTGTTTACCACTGTTACTGACAGTGCTATATTACAGGTTTTAGCTGATAATGAAAAAAAGTCTCTGTATGATAAGTATGGAGAAGCGGGCCTCAAAGGTGCTGACATGGGTATGGGGGTGCGTATGCTATGGAGGCAGATTGCCATATAAAGTTCATTTTAAATAGCCTTTTTGTAGGAATTTTTATTATTGGTTCTGTTAACTGCAGGATTTCAACAATCCATTCGATCTATTTGAGTCATTATTTGAGGGCATGGGTGGGATGGGTGGAACCAGAGGTACTCGCAACAGACCTATGCAAGGTGATGACGAGGGTTATAATCTTGTCCTAAATTTCAAAGATGCAATTTTTGGTGTTGAGAAAGATATAGAGGTTACAAGGCTAGAATTCTGTGGAACATGCAATGGATCTGGCGCCAAACCAGGTACAAAGACAAGCAAATGCAGAACTTGTAGAGGTCAAGGTCAGGTCGTCTCTTCTGCAAGGACACCACTGGGTGTATTCCAGCAGATCATGACTTGTTCAACTTGTGACGGTACTGGTGAATACTCTACCCCATGCAACACCTGCAACGGGGATGGCCGTGTGAGGAAGACAAAGAAAATTAGTCTGAAAGTGCCACCAGGAGTTGACTCTGGTAGCCGGCTGAGGGTCCGGTCGGAGGGGAATGCTGGAAGGAGAGGTGGTCCTCCCGGTGACCTTTATGTCTTCATCGAAGTTCGCTCAGACCCTGTGCTTAGAAGGGAGGGAACCAACATTCTCTATGACTGCAAGGTATCCTACACTGATGCTATCTTAGGGACTACCATGAAGGTTCCTACAGTAGATGGATCAGTAGATCTGAAGATTCCAGCTGGGACGCAGCCAGGTTCAACTCTGGTAATGGCTAAAAAGGGTGCCCCTTTCCTCGGTAAGCGTAACAACCGGGGAGATCAGTTGGTTCGAGTGCAGGTGGAAATTCCAAAGAGATTAAGCAGTGAGGAAAGAAAGTTGATCAAGGAGCTTGCGGACCTAAACAAGTCCAAGACAGCAAACAGTCGGAGATAGAAGATTGTTTGTCATTTATTGCTACCATTAATCTTCCTGTCCCTTGGAGTAACAATCTCTGAAGGAACATTGATCACCAAGAGAATTAGGGGGATTACACAAAGCTTCTATTATTTAGAGACCACCAACTCAGAGCACTGTTGGAGGCATCACCATGTTGATGAGATCTTATCCTAATATGTCGACAAGGATATCCTCAAGCCACTTATATGATGATTCTTAGCTCTACATTACAATTTTGTAAGATTTGATGTTAAAGCTGGGGAACACTCCGACATAGAACATGTATTAGCAATACTCTTCTATAGTCGGCTGCATAGTTTATCCCTCTGTTGAGATGTAGACTTGAGATTTATTGGCTTGTATAAATTTGAAGCAGTTTCCTGAAAGAAACTGACCAAATGAAATTTCCCATAATTATGGACTTTTTCGCTGACTTGCCTTGAAAGTTTGGAATTGTATGTGATGTGATCATGTAAGACTTTGTGCCATCTACAGAACCTATGTGGAACAAGATATTTATCACTTGTTATCTGAGTTTGGATATATCTGCTACGTCAATTACTGTCAAAGTTTGCCATCAGATTGAAAGCTAACACGTCTGGAAACCAGACAATAATTGAGTCGAAAGTTGGTGGCTCTGAAGATGGAGTGGGCCTACTGAACTCCAAGCAACGACCAGAAGAGAGATTCTTACTATTGAAGTGAAAGCTTTGGTTTGCAGTGGAGCAAAGCCATATTTGAATAGTTGTGGCAAATTTTGTAGAGCACTCAACAAAGGTAATCAATTTAGCATAAATGCTTTTAGCTGATTTTATTTAGTGGGACAAAATTTAGTTGTTGTTAGCAAAGTTTAAATCATGCCGTATAGGACCGGGCCACAGGAAGCCCAGCTCATTTTTCACCTTTAGTTCTGTTGGCGCCTGAATGGATGATCAAAGATAACTGTTTAGCTTGTCTTCCTAGAGGAAAGTTGCAAGTTCAAATACAATACTGTGCTGAGGCAGAAAATAGGGTCCTGATAAAATGCTACAGTCATAAAAGTGCTGGGCAACCATTAGAGAGGATGGCCTGTGTGTCCTTGGGAAAAGTGAAGTTTTTTTAAAATTTTTTATTATTGTTGTTGTTGAAATACCATTTCTCATGTCAATTTCAGAAATCTCCCCATAAAACAACCTATTCTTTGCCACCTCTGGCTTTGATCCAACAGATAACAAGGGGAAATGATTAAATTTGACAAAGGGAGTGGGTGATTAAAATTGTTTACCTCCTCTGTCATGAATATTAAAAACTTTAGGGGAAACGATTAAAAAAATACAAGATAAAACAGTCAAAAATTTCAATGAGCAAGACCAAAATCTATATTTCCCTTCGAATTATCACGTGCCATTGCATGCAGGCCCTCAATCAATGCGTGGCATGCATCCCCCAGGATTCCAGACATATGAAGATCTTCCCTCCCCTCCCCAGTCCTTTCCCTGTTCAGCGTTTACTGCCGTCTGCAAGTCTGCATCGCACCGCACTGCACTGCATGCATGCGTCTGCACAAGGCAGAAGCCCGTCACTTTTTAAGGTTTGGTCTCAAGAGTCCCTACACGATAAGACAGTCCTACAGTGCAGCAAGGCCGGATCCTCTGGACCAGGATCCCTGGTCCATCCCTGGACCAGTGGATCCTGGCCGTCCGATCAGGCGCTCGGGAGCCCGATCAAATCCCGAGCGCCCGATCAAATCAGGGGTCAGATTTGATCGGGCGCTCGGGATTCGATCAGGCTCCCGAGCGCTCGATCGGACGGACAGGATTCACTGGACCAGGGATGGTCTAGGGATCCCTGGTCCAGAGGCTCCAGCCCGGTCCCCTATGGACTCCCCCCACACCCCACAGCTCTCCAACTGCAGCCACCTGTTGAGGCCCTGCTGAGGAATAGATGCCACCTGTACTTCAACAGTGCCTCTCCACTCCTTTCGAAGGAGCGAGACGTGATGTAATCATTTGAATACCGATCCACTTTGTCATATTCGATGCCAAGAAAGCAGCGAGGAGAGAAGAAAAAGTATCATCATCCTCCTCCCTGCAAAAGGTCAGACAACTCATTCACATTTAATAGTGCTTGTGATTTTGAAGTTTTTTTTAAAGAAAAAATAATAAGGATACTCTTTTGATCTTAAGAACTAAAAATTCTCTCTCTGATCTCCATCAATGTCAATATCTTTCCTTCTCTTCTTTGTATTCACTCAAGCTCTTCCTTTTTTGTATGATGTTGTTAGTTTGGATTCTACTTTTGCCTCATTTTATAATTGCCTATTTCTTATGGCCAAAGCACATTGTCTTTATTTTCTCTTAGTCAGTTTGGCCAAATTGAATAAGTGGAACTAAGTTTAATTAACACACATTTTACTCGTCTTCCACACCATAGCTATACTTTAGTGAAGGTCAATTCCAAATCTTGTATATTAAGATGCCTTCCAACTTTTGATTCATACTAAGACTAAACTTTTTAAGTCAAACACTAACTTCCTTTTCATCACTTTCTAATCCAATGATTAAGTAATTAAATAATAAAGTGATCTACATATTCTTGTTTTTCTATTCCTTGATTATGACCATCAATGATTAGAACAAAGTCTCTAAGATTCATGCTAGTCTTTCTATTCATTTGGGCAAAGAAAATAATATCGTAAGGCAAGGCGACAAACTTATGTAGGAAAAACTTGTTGATAATTTAGGGATTCATGAAGCCAAGAAAACTTTTACTTCATTCGATGAAAATATCAAGTTGAGGCTTGATGACGATAAATCTCTTCCTAATCCTCAAAATTTACTACAAAGTTAGATAGTAATTATTCACTTTATACAATGTTCAAAGATGTTACATCTTAAAATTGCAAACAGAAACCCTAAATAAGTATATTTCAATCCTCAATTCGACCTGTTATTCAAAAAGAATAGCGAGCTTCTTTTGAATGTGCAAATTTAGATGGTGATTTAAATGATCAAAAGTCTATCTTATTCTTAGGTTTGTTTATTTGTTTTTATTCAACATGAGTTTCTTTGTAAGTATAGTAAGAAGAAGATTTAATCTCACTTTCTTTTATTATAATTGAACAAAAGACCTCTTTAAATGTTCATCAAGTATGTGTTTAATTAGCTAGATCGAGTGATTGGTTTAAAAGGTTTATTATTCTCGAGTCTAAATTGAGTCTAAAATATCCACTAATTTAATTTATCAATGGAGGAGAAAGATATCGGGATTTTTATCCAAATCATATTGGTTGTAAGATATAAAGGTAATGTGATAGATATTTTTATAAAGTCCCTTTTGAAAGGACCTTTTAAAGAATCTCATGGTGGATTGAACTTGACTTTAAATGTTCATTTCAATAAGAGAAAAATATTAAATAGTTAAAATAAATTATATACAATTTATTTAATTTTCAAATATATTAATTATGGTATCACGATGACTAAGTTATGCCTTTTAATAAAAAAAATCATATGATCAAGAAACACATTTATTCTTTTATGTAAATGGAAAAGATTACAAATGATTTCTTAATCAATCAAGTTACAAAATCATTCAATTTATTGATTTTAATTTGAATTGGTTCTAGTCATTTACATTTTATCATTCAATTTATTTTTTTATTAATCATAAATATATTGTTCATTAAATTTGATAAAGTGGGTATATTAAACGAATATAAATATCTCCTTCATGCTATATATATATATATATAGAAAAATATTACTTCATATATATAAGATATTTTCAGGGGTCATTGATCCACTAAGTGCAAGCTTTCACCGCGAATTATTTTGTTCATAGAAATTCAAAGGACCACATAAAGACGTATCGTTAATGATATACGACGTGTCACCTGGGAAGTGGAAGGGTGCCCAGCTATCACCCGTGTACTTTTCATTTGATTTTCAACTATGACGTATTTGTAGAAAATTTCATTCAAATGAACGTGCATAAAGGAATACTGAGTTTCTGAGTTACCTACGGTAAACATTTCTTAA
>JBBPFP011142923.1:0-11607 GCA_037974795.1 Kaempferia galanga | reverse complement strand
GCAATCAACTTCTCTTCCTGAAAGGGCTTTTATTCTGATACATTGTTGGGTTTTGTTGCAAGGAATCTGCTTTCTATTAAAGCATGCATGTTAAACTGCAGTTTCTGAAATATGATAAATAGAAGATTTTCTTCGTTCTTCTTCGATTATTTTTGCAAGTTGAAAGGTTCAATTGAGTAGGAGAAAGCACTTGCAACAGTTTGCTGCCACCAACTAAGATCTATGATGAATTAACATAGCGTCCACCCAGCTATTTACTATTAGTTATTGTCCTCGGTATTTACTATTAGTTATTGTCCTCGCAAGTATTTAGAGCATACGTTCGATCAAAAATGCTTCAGCAGAGACATGAGAACTCACAAGCGTAACATGGTTAATCATTTTGAGTAAGGCACAAATAATTTGAAGTCCAACAACATTTTACTTTCCAACTTGAATGGAAGTCAGATAATACACAAAAAAGATTCGTCTACAGTCAAAATTGCCTGCCTCAGTGACAATCGAGGAAGTAACTGAACTGTGCGTCATCCTTCAGCTACTCACCGTCATATTCAATTGAGTGGTGTACGCCGAGTCAACTGAAGTCCAATCTTCAGGCCTCACCTCCTTTGTTTGCCAAACTGAACCGGTACCATTCACGCTGCCACCTCATTTGGTTCAGCTTTTGTTTCTTGCTTCTCGTTATTTTGAACGCCAAAAGCCCAGCCAGGGAAGTCGGAGTCACTAAACAGCGTGGGGGGGATTACTTGGTAAAATGCAAGTGGAACCTGTTTAATTCGTCGGCGGATCTGCAAGACCATCAATTCAAAGACAATCTCAAAACCATTGGTCATGCTTGGGGAATAGAGATCTAATCAGAACTACGCCAAATACAAACCCAAGGTCATCATTCAAAGGTATTACATACAATAACCAACATTTGTCATGAAATATGAATGATGCTTCGTTCCAAATTATATCAAAGGGTTCTTCATAGGGTGAACAAACAATAATCATGGTTAATTCCTGGAAAATACCTCACACAAGAATGGAAGTCATATATGAGACAAACAAGAAATGACTTGGATTGAAAACTGACCTCATCTCTAAAAATTGTGGCATAAGATCCAGAAGCAAAATCTGCAACAGTGACTTCAGATGTTTTGGCTCTAACCGTAAGATCATTTTCAAGTGAAGCCACAAATCTGACAATGAAATTAAGATCATTAAAATAGGATACAATAAAATAAAAATAATAATAAATGTTGACTACCTGGAGACTGCTGGAGAGTAGTGATGTCGGAGGGTTTCAATTTCCCATAATGAACTTCCTGCACAATACAACAGATCCATCAGATTAATAATCCTGTATTAGTTATGATTCAGGATAGAACTTACTCATGGCATTTGACTTTGCAGGATCACTTTCGTTATAGTCAAATGGATCTGTACCAATTTTCTTGCTCACGACTGGATCACTTGAATCCTCAATAGAACCAGTATTTTCCATAGATACATCATTGTTTTCCTCACCTAGAGGCTAAATAAAGAAAAAAGTATAATAAGAATCCCTAAAGCATAGAGAAGAAGAAAAAGCGTACAATACAATCTTACAATAATAAATTTTATTTGAAAAGTACTATGGTTTGTGATAATTAGGGTTGAACATAAGATGTTATAATTAAACTAAAACAGAAGTGCACATATTGATCTGATTGCTGACAATGCTGACAAAAGCATAAAATTCTTGAGAGAGACCTTCAAGAGAGATACCTGATGAACTAAAAAATTAATTGATGGATGCCTGCGCAATAGGTTGTGAATTAAAGCAATAATAATCAATTCCCCAGATGGTGGTACAGACAGAGCCAATCTGCTTAACTTTTTTGCAAACGCAGCAGCGAGGTATGCTGGAAAATAAGAAGATTTGAGACATGTATCAAGGAGCTGCAAAACATGGTATTGGATGTCAGAAAATAGTTTACTGAGACATGTAAAAGTAACAGCTCTTCTAGATTCATTGTTGGAGGACTTGAAAAATAGAACTATGTCATTTGGAAAACTTACTTGGAAGAATGATGCTCGAAATTTTGTCATAAAAACAGCTGGTGTTAACAATGCATAAAGTTTTTCATAGAACTTGGGATATTCCACACCACATTGTGTCATAAGAATGAAAAGACCATTAAGTGCCATCACACTAATCACACCTCCAATGTCATACGATCTAGTTAAGAAGTCACTGAAAATTGCAGTAAAGTAACATGTAAGGATTCCTAAGTGAGGGCTCGTTTTAAACAACAATTAAATATTTAGCATGTCTCACCACAGGATAGAAGGGTTTGTCATATATGGGATAATGCTCTGGTGAAGTGATGCAAGAACCTGTAAGAAAGCATATTGGTCAAATCACTATAAAACATTTTGAATGCAAAAATGTAGTCTACAAAAATCCATTACAAAAGCAATGTTTACAGAATAACAGGCGGGCACAATTTATTTATTTAATTATTTTAACCCAAATAAGACTGACTCTATTTAACTTTTCAAATAAATTTTAACAAGGAAATTTCAATTTCCATCTGTATGATTTCATATCAAAATGATATCTATCCTTAGAAACAATACCTATTTTTTTACTTGAAATACTTTCTTTCTTCCAATAACAATAAAAGAGAACTAAAAATAAAAATGTTCGCTAATATAATAATTTAACTTTTTTTTTAAAAAAAAAAAAATTGGAATCATTCCAAGGGTATCTATAATTACCAAAATCGAACATGTCATATGGAAGGTTGGATAGAATTGTAGTAGTTAAAAAGTTTAGGTATGAATTGGAAGTGAAACTTTTGGATAAATGTGATAAAAAAGTAAAAAGTTTACAATGAATTTGTTAATTAACAATTTATTTTCCTACTGCATCTGTTAGGCATGACTAAAAATCTCTGCAACAATTGGCATCAACTGAAAAATAATAATATAGATGTTTTGTAAGACATACCATAATCAAAGTATTAACCTTAGGTTTGGGAAAGTTATATCTATTTGTATATTCGGGTATATTAATTTAAAAGCCTTAAAAAGAACAGAAAAAATTGGTAATAGATGGAATTAAATAAACAAAGAAAAAAAGAAATATTAGGGCCTCAAACTAAGTTACCTGCTTGTACACATCAACAGGAAGTGGTAATCTGAGAAAGGAAATCCAAGCCTTGGTGAATCTTAACCTAATTTTTTTAGAAATATGACTTATGGATGAGACCTGCAGCAGCAGTAAAACGTGAGGTCAAGTTAGCACATTGAGGCCTCATTTATTCAAGCTGAAGCATATACAACAACTAAATTAACATATGATTCTCAGGTGGTTGATGGATGGATAATCAAATTGAGAGAACCATGAATCCTTATGACAAGCAACAGCACTGTGAGAACAAATCAATGTGCATTTCTATACAAGAACTCGACATCATACAAATAAATGAATCACATCACCAAAATTTTGTACAACACGCAAGAATGATTCAATGGTGCCAAAATTTGGGGAAAGGGCCAGTGGGACTGGATATCATTTGCAAAAACCAAAAAATAGCATAAATAAAGTTAATTGGAAGGTAAGAGTCTAAATACCAATATCCGGATAGAAAGAGAACTCAATATCCATGTGTAGAACTTAAATAGATTCTGCAAAAAGGTGAAATCTATGCCATGGGGGCGAGTAGAAGTTAAATAGAGAAACATGGCATCAATAAAATCAAGTCAATTTTTGATATCTCATTTCATTACACTGGAAATCAACTAATCTAATTCTATTTTTCTCCTCCAAAAGAAACCACAGAAAGATTAAACCTACAGCAATTAAAGTTACTAAACGAAGTTCTATGGTATATGTTTGTATAACAGTGGCATTTACAAGAACAAAAACTGTACAGAGACAATTCATATAGCATTTTCAGAAATTATATAAACTAGATATGGCAGTGGCAAATATCTGCGTGTATATATAAAGAAAAAACTAAAAAAAATGTTCTCCATATTGTATGACAAATAGCAATCTTTCCATTTCCCCAATAACACATTAAATTCATCGAGATGAAACTTAGACTTTTTCCCATAACATATGGGAAGAACCTAAACTAACTTTCATCTTTAGGTTACTCTATTCCTCCTTTCATCCAAAAAAATAAAAAGTAAAATTGTTATGTGATATCACATATTAAAACACAATCTGAGCTCATACACTTACATTTTTGTTAGCTTTCTTCAAATCATGTGGCTCTGTATCTGAAATCAGATCATTACTAGAAATATTTTCTAGCTCCTCGAATGAAAGACCTATAGCAATATTCACAATTATAAGTAAAGACATTTGCACAAAAACAGAATTAACAAGGCTAGATGAGCAACAGGTACAAGCAAAATAACAAAATTTGGATTCCTAAATCCTGAATGCCAATGGCTAAGCTAGGCTAGTGCTAGTAATAAAGGTAGGCCGGTGCACAAAGCTCCCGCCAATGCAGGTCCCAAGGAAGTGTCTAGCGTACCCAGCCTTACCTGCTTTGTAATTTGTAAAAGGTTGTTTTCGAGACTTACACAAAGCTCCCGCCAATGTGGAGCTCTTGGAAGGGTCTATTGTACGCAACTTTACCTTACTTTACAAGAGGTGGTTTCTAAGACTTGAATCCATAACCTCTAGGTCATACTGTAGCAACTTTACCATTGCGCTACTGCTACACTAGTATTAGTAAAGAAAGAAAACTGTTTCTACTTGCTAAATAAGATAATAAATGCATTCAAGGAGCACTGAAGATATTGAGTCACAGGACAAAATAGCCAAAGGACAAAGGCAAGATCAAGGAGGAACACAATTAACATGTGGGATTGGTGGAACTAACAATCCAGCCCAATATGAAAATAGGCTGATTTAGGCCAGCAACATTTTCTATCTCGTTCAATATCTGCAGTTCATCTATTAGTCCATGTTCCAATCTATCATCAACCAGGAACAGCTGTCTGTCATTCATAAAACTCCATCTGATCAGGGCAATCCCTATAGCAACATCAAACCCTGCAAGGGGCCAACCTAGAGTCTTCATGTCTACTATGGATCCACCATGAGGAAGATCTTAATGGCCACTCTAGGAGGCTTTCAACTTGACAGGGAAGGACTGAGAATGCCAAAAATAGTGAGAATTCATATAGCTCCATCTGTTCAGGGTGATCCCTGTAGCAGCATCAAACTCTGCAAGAGGCCAACCTAGAGTCTTCATGCCTCCTACAGGTCCATCCTAAAAAAGATCTTAATGACCACTTCATGGGACTTACAAAAGACATTCAACTTAACAGGGAAGGACCAAAAGGCTAAAGCTGCAGCAGTTGGATGGAGCAACAAACTACTAGAAGGTTATTCTCAGCTAGGGACACACGAATGAGAATTTGATCAATTTAGAAAATTTGAGATTCTGCGATTAGTTAACAGAGCAAGCAATCATACTAACTTCTCAGTTCACAAGCTAGAAAAATAAGCCTGATAGTGATGATTTTTGGACAAATATTTGGCATCTTGCAATTTCTCTTGTGCTTAGGGTTTAACCTACCTGTTGGTTCAATTATGAAAATGGCTGTGACCTATGAATAATTAGGTTACAAAACAGAGTAATGGGTCTATGGACAGTGATATTTTGAAATTGAATTCCCATAAATAGCTGACTTATGCAAATTAAATTGTCATTGTCGCTGTGTGATACTGTGAACCATCATATATTTTTTGGACTGATACCATCCTGAACTATGATTAAAACTATATTGTAGTAGACTAGTAGTCTAGCAAGCTGTGATTAATGTGAAAATTGATTGTGGTATTGAAATAAATCTTAATCATGAATTTCAAATACATTTTAAAATACAGTTTGTTTATTTATAGGATTTTACGAACCAGAATCAGACCCTATGGAACCCTCACCTACAGGTAGATAAGATAATGTTCTTGATAAACTTGTTATGATCCACTCTAACATTAAACTACACCTTACAGCTTATATTATTTCGGATATAAAACAAAAGCTGATGGACTGCTAAAAAATTATCAGTGGAAGCAGAGCTTAGGAATCACAATGTACACCTTCGAAATGGGCAACCCTTTTTTAAGATTCAAGATTAGGAATACATCCATTGCCTGTGCATTTTCATTAGTCATCTCCAAAGAATGAAAAAGACAGTTCAAAATGCTATTTTAAACTAGAACCTCCAGTCAATACAAACAACTTATATGCAGATACAAAAAATCTCACTCATACCATGAAGCAAAACGCACTACTATAATCTTGTGAAAAACTTCACGTTCATTCTAACAAAAAAAAAAAAGATACACTTTTTTTTAAAACCCACACCCTTGCCTAGACATGTTTGCAATGACTGTACTAATAAAAGCTCAAGCATTTCAGTTTCTAACAGTTAGCTATAGACAAAAGGATAAGGTTTTGCTGACCATACAACATAAAAACATTTTTATTCCAAGTATTAGTCCAGAAAAAATGAACTGACGTGATAAGAGGAGACTATAACAATCAGATATAAATTTTATAGCAAACTGCTGATAGCAAATTATCCTTATGCAAAATGGCTTGATGCATGAAACTTAAGATCAATCATCAAATGGATAGCCAAAACATGTTACCTGTGGCCATGAAAAAAATAATAGAATACATTTGTATACATGCCAACATAAAACTTCATTGACTGATAAAAGAGATAGGCACTTACTCAATTTGCTCCAAGTCTCATAACTTTGTTCTTTCTCAAGTTCCAATGGAGGGAATTGAGACAACAAGTTGTATATAATATGAACAGCAAAATCTACCTTACTGTAAATAACAAAAATAAGAAGGAATATTAGCTACTACATAGAATATGATAGTATCTGCAAGATATTATTGTTCCAAAAATAAAAGAAATGCAGGATGAACAAAATCACTTCCAGAAATGGAATATAAAGATGACAACGAAGAATTGACAAAGGGTAAACAAAATTAGTTAGCTTTGTATTGAAATTTCTAATGTGTTGGAGTGCAATTACCCAAAAGATGTTAGAATAATATTATCTATAACCTTAAAGGTAAATACTCTTCCACAGTCAATGCTATAAAACATAACGAAGGATTCAAAGATTGTAGAAAACTACAAGAATAAGACAGAACGAGATCATCAATGATGACATAAATAGGAGATATATTGCAGCTTATACTGAAACTAGCAGCTCTCATGCATTCTGTTAACATCAAAAGTAGCCACAGCCGGAGAATAGCGGGAATGGATGAGTAGATGGCTATTTAGGCTGCAGTGCCAATTGTTAACCACCTCTAGAAATTTTTTTTGGCACAGGAGCATGCTCTGAGATGTAAATGTTGTGATTAGACCAACCAAGAAATTCCAACCATGTTCCTCTCACATTGAGATATCCTTTCTCAACCAAATTACAGTAGTAGAAATTATAAAATGCAAACTGTGTTTTTGATCCCTAGAGAGAGAGAGTATGCTATTAATTTTCCCTTTGTACTATGAGTTATTCATATAGCCTATCACTTAGAGGCATAAAGGCTTGGTTGTTGTTGTCAGTTATTCAAATAATACAAAACATAACTATGTTCCTTCAATGAAGAATTACCCCTAACCATATCTTTTTTTGTAGTGTTACAATTTTACTAAGAGATACAGTCTCTGGCAAGTAGGTGGGCCAGATGGAATAAAGATTGCTTCATGATGATGATTATGATGATACAGAATCCAGCATATGTCTGATCACCAAACCATTAAGATTTTAGAGCTTACCCAGCTTTAGATAGATCTTCATCATCGTGTAAACTGACATTTCCAAATTCTGTTCGAAAAGAATTTGTAAGCAAAAAATGACATGAACATACAAATTGGTGTGAACTTCCTTGACAATGAGATAGTAAATTGCAATTACCACTCATAATTCTTGATTTCAAATTCTTAATAATCTTCTCCATGCATGTATAGGTAAAATATCTGCAGAAAAAAAGGAAAAATTTTAATTTGCCCCCAAAGCAGTCTAAATATGTCACAGTTATGAATCAACAAAAAGTATATGAATTTTCAATCATTGAAACAAGTCAGAAAAGAGAAATAGTAATTACGATATACGAACAAGAAGGGAAATGTATACTGTCACTCAATGTGAACATTTAAAAAAAACAAATATGTAGACCAATTAAATTCGTTAAATAACAAGCTACAAGTTCAATTGTTACAACATGAAAACAAGTGCAAATCATCAACATCAATATCAAGAATAAGAAAAAAAGGAGGAAAATAACTCTTAATAAATGTACTTTTGACAGTATCTTAAAATCTGTTCCATTTCTCTAATTTTCTTTCAGTATTGGAATAGGGACAGAAAAACTCAAGATAGTAAAGAACCTTGAAGAAAATGTCTTCAAAATATTCTTTCTCATGAGGACCAAGAGAAATTTCAGATGACAACCGAAATGAACATGGTCGGTCAGTAACTAAGAGGTTGGTTGACAGACCATTTGGATGCCAAGTTTTTCAGCAGTATTGAGGTGAGCACAAACAAAAGTGTTGGCATTGTTGTTGTCTTAACTATATATACAACAGCTTGAATACAGCTTGCAAAATAAGCACGAATGATTATCATTTATGCTTTTTGAATCTATAAACAGATGGTACAAGGTAAAATTCTAATATATGTGGACTTCAGACAACAAATAAGAACAATCATCAGCAAAGCTTAAAGGCTATACCATACCGAATATCTATGTACTTGAAATACTTTGATCCAAGCAAGTCTATTAAAGGGTCAACAGCTGATGTAGAACTTACCTGCAGAGAATTTAAAATTCTGAAAATTAAAAAAAGGCTATGTTGGCTAAAAGAGTTTCAGATGATGTAGCTTTGTCAGACAAAAAATGCTGAAACTTGAAAATTGGGCAGTAGTTAGCACAAACAGTAGAAATAGACCAAATTACAGCATAAGAAGTGAACTAATCCGTGACGATGTTTGTATGCTTGATTTGACAATCATAATTCATTCACTATTTAAGAAACCTACCATCACAATGCACACTTAGAACAAAGTGCTACTTAAGTATAATCAAGTTTTCATGAATCAAACTCCAAAAAAAAAACAAAATTTTTTATCTTCTGAATACTATTAGAATTATCTTCCAAATTATTACTTTGCTTGGAATATGACTTGCCTGATATAAGGTATATGTTATTTGGTAAGGCAATACTCAGTAGAATCTTCTGACAATAACCAAAAAATAATCTCATGCTTAATTCTGCTGCTAATTATGGCAGATCTATTTCAGGCATACCAAACTGAAACTACGATAAATTCTGCAGGTGAACTTATATTTCCACTCTATTCAATCATAGTGTTTAACTCACACAGAAGCCTCCAGTCTAACTGGATTGAGATGTCTGCAGATATAGATTAATCAAGAGAACAGTTCCCATTACGAAATTGAGGTTATTCAATGTGTCATGTGTGGCATTTGCATGACGAATGATGCAGCTTTAGAAAGATAACTAGATAAATATTAGAAAAACAGGGAGAACTATCAACATTCTGATAATTAATCTTACTATGCGCTCAAAGGGACTATATATCATCTGAGCAATATACAGTTAAATATATTTTCAGAAGTGAAATAGATCAGGGAAAACGACTTACAATTTCATGTAGAAACCTGTTATAAACACCAAGCTGGAACCTTCCGTCCTTTCCCAACTTGACAAAATCCATTATTGCCTCCAAAGCAACATCCTGATGTGAGTCCGCAACAGGAAAAAATCAGAACAAACGCGTTGGCTTCTATACAAGCACTATTTACGCAATCCATATCGAAAAAGGGTGATTACCCTGACGGCCTCTGCAGACTGTTCTGACACGGCGATCTCAATAAGCTTGTCAACAAAATCATCCAACCTCTGCCTTATCCAGATCTTATAAACCAACTCGGGGTCTTTCTCCTCTCCATCAAATGCGCGTGTCTCGGAGCGCTTGCGCAAGACGGACGAGGAGGATGGAATCTCTCGGAGAAGCGGGAGGAAAAAGGACTGCAGCGATACGAGGGACTCGATGGCGAAGTCGACGGGCGATGCAGGGGAGAGGAAGGAGATGAGGACGGGGAGGTTGTTGATGTGGGCGCGGGAGGAGAGGAGCTGGTGGCCGAGGGCTCTGACGTCGTCAAGCGATAGGGAACCACCGCTACTCGAATTCTCTTTCTTGGATTTCTTCTTCTTCTTCGTGCTCTCGCTGGCTTGGGGCTTCGTCCGCTTCTTCGACGCAAGAACGGGAGCCATGGCCGACGGGTAGAGACAGAGCACGAGCACTGCGGAAAACCGAAGTTGGGTTTTTCGTTAGGGTTCTACGATACGTTTTGTGATATTGTCGACCGGATGGTCCGATCCGGGCGGCCGCCGGTTTGGTAGCACCGGTTCAGTAACTACACTCGTATTTATTGCAACCATTTAAAATAAAAATCTTTTACATATAAAAATAGTTTATTAAATAAAATAACATGTCAATTGATCACTAGTTTAAAAATTTTGACATCTTTAAATAACGTAAATCCTTTTAAATTTGCTTCTTCCATTCCAATGTTTTTTTAGTGGTTATCATGGCGATTTTTTTTAAAAAAAAATATTTTATTAAAAAGTGAAAAATTGTTCTTTTTCCCACTAATAACGCAGACTATAATTTGTACTATTTGAAATCAACTTAAAATAGTATTTAAACAGAATAATTGAAATAGCAATTACATCACAAAAAATAAAATGTAAAAATAAAACAATGGTAATTTGATATGTGAAAAAATTATAACCACCGCAACTGGGCCGTATAATGGACATGAGATTTATTGAGCCATTTAAGCCCACAAAGCCCATATTTAATATGAGATCACCGCGGCTGCTTTGGACGATAGGAAGCCGTGGTTCCGCTTACGGATCAGTGCTAGGGTTTCTGGTTCTATCTATAAATACCTACTTAATCCTTCAGTATCCCCGTACAAATCCGTTTCGTGTTCTAACTTGTTCTGCAAACTAGGGTTTCCGCCTGGGTTTCCTTCGTTCTCGTAGTCGGTATCCTTTATGGCAAGCGAAATTTCCTTATCTTTCAGGTGCAAATATTTCGTTGTTCTTTTTTTCCGACTTCATAAATTCGCTAAGTTTTCCGTTTGATGATATGGAAGATCGATGTAAGTTATCTAGTTGGTGTGTTGAACCTTTTTCCCCAAATGATCGACTGTGAATACAGTGAGCGTCTTAATCTTATCTTCACTATGTTGAGTAGAAAAACCAAGCCAGGATTCTGATCCTTCTTCCTAATGCTTCTTCGTCTTTTAGTGCTATTCGCCGATGTCCAGATAATTATAAGATTATGGTGAGATGATGAGCCTTGCCCCAGATGATCGGCTATGAACATGCTGAGCGCTATTTTTCTTCTCGGAGGAGATCAAGCCAGGACTCTGATCACCATAAACTTCAAATGAATGAAATTCTTTTCAAATTCGATCGTTTTTCTTTATATGTTTGTGTAAATTGAAGATGATCGTCATTCAAACGGAACAACCTCCTTGATTG
>JBBPFP011142814.1:0-11608 GCA_037974795.1 Kaempferia galanga | reverse complement strand
TCGCGCCGAGATGCAGACTCGCGGCAAGCTCTGGTCTCCGTCGAGGCGCCTTTCGCGCGGCGAGGAAACGAGGCAGCGAGCTCGCTGCGAGGAAGACGACGCACGCGAAAAAGAGAAAACAGGAAAAAAAATGCGAAAAAGTTATTGTCGCGCACAGGCGCGGATTTTTGATCGCGCACCATATCATCCTCCTATATATATATATATATATAGAGAGAGAGAGAGAGAGAGAGAGAGAGAGAGGAAGATGGAGTTGCCAGTGATATAACGGGATTTTTGACTAGACGATTATGATCCGGAAAGAAAAGGGGTGAGCTGTCTTCTAGATTGACTAAGTCATCTAAAGGCCTCTGGTCAATGCTCCCTGGAAGTAGCAACGAGCTACGTACCTCACTTCTAGCACCCTGATGTTCGGGATAGGTCTCAAAAATATGTAATAAGGAGCCGAATAAATAATAAAATAATAGAATGCATTGAAGGTTAAGTATGAGAAATATATTCTGGCCCAGGGGTGCCCTCTAATTGATCGGTAAGCTGGTAGTGATGCTAGTCCGTCGTGACCCGGGAGACGGTGGCATGGGGTCGGATATGATGTGGATCTGAAAGACGGCACACAGCCAAAGTACGGCAGTGGCCTGTAGGCCGGGATATAACAGTGGCACGTAGGTCGGAATACAATCACAATTCGATAGCCGGAACACAACGTCGGCTGATAGCCAGCACATAGTAGGCGGCGCGGAGCCGGAAAGGTGCCGCGACGACCGCGGGAGGCGGCAGTGGCAGCACTCACCGGAGACAAATCTCTTATTTGCATTTAGGATTTTTCAACTTTGGAAACAATGTCTTCCAAAGTAATTAAATAGTTTGTCATTGTTAAGTTTATAGAGATCGATAGAGGTGGCAGAATTTGGAGGTGTTGTTAATGGTGACCCCTCGCCTGAGATCATGCTCCCCTGCTCTATCTATTTGTCTCTTTGCGCCCTTAATTTTCTTCCCAACGATTCCTCATGGCCGCAACAAGACATCCACACACACACTTGCACTTGCACATCTCTCTCTCTCTCTGTGACTGGTTGGATCATCGTCGTCATTTATCCCTCCACCGTCCCCGCAGTGCCCGGTGGTTCTGCTCTGTGCCCATCCCCCACAAGCATTCATTTCTCCCATTATCCATGCCTACCATTAATTATTGAGCCGGTTGGAGGAGGAGGCCGATCGATGACTGCATTATACAGTTGACTGGAGGACGTCGACCTGATTAATTACTTGTGGTGACAGAACTTTGCTTGAGGAGCAGGGCAATTGGTCAAACAAGACTTGTGATCGCTTCTTCATTGAAATTAATGGAGAACGCACAGACACAGAGAGACAGAAAAGGTTTTGAAACGATGATGAGTGGGGATGGAGAAGCTCGATCGAGAAGGAATCATCCTCCTCTTGTCGTCAGTTCTTCCCTTCCCTTCATTATCCATCCTGCTTTTCCTCTGTTTTTCTGATGTGCTCTTGATCATTGGGCTGTAACTTTGTTCGCAAAATCATGGCTTGGCTTGATTTGCAGGTCGATAGCTCAGCGTGCCTGTGTAGAGCTAGAGCAGACGCAGGATTCGGGACAGCGAGCGGAGCCAAAAAGTATGTGCCGACCACAAAGCTCTGCGTTCAGCCGAGCATCAGAGCCTCGATCCATCCGGTGAGAACTGCGGCCGCTACCAGGCTGACGGAGCTACGGGAAAGAAGCCAACGTCAATCGGCTTTGCTGCCCGGCCTTCCCGACGACCTCGCCGTCGCCTGCCTCGTCCGCGTGCCCCGCGCTGATCATTGGAAGCTAAGGCTGGTGTGTAGGCGGTGGCAGCGCCTCCTGGTCGGCAACTACTTCTACTGGCTGCGCAGGAGCCTCGGCCTCGCCGAGGAATGGCTCTACGTCATCAAGAGAGACGGCCGAGATGGTCGGATTTCTTGGGAGGCCTTCGATCCCGTCCGCCGGTCATGGCACCCTCTCCCTCCCATCCCCGACGATTACTCGCTGGCCGTCGGGTTCGGCTGTGCGGCTCTGAGTGGCTGCCATCTCTACCTCTTCGGCGGCAGAGACCCCCGCAAGGGCTCGATGAGGAGGGTGATCTATTACAATGCCAGGACCAACAAGTGGCACCGCGCGCCGGACATGCTCCGGCGCCGACAATTCTTCGGCTCCTGCGTCATCGACAACCGCCTGTACGTCGCCGGCGGGGAGAGCGAAGGCGCCAGCCGCTCTCTCCGGTCGGCGGAGATGTACGACCCGAGCAAGAACAGGTGGTCGTTCATCGCCGAGTTGAGCAGCCCGATGGTGCCGTTGGTCGGCGTCATCTACCAAGGGAAATGGTTCCTGAAAGGGCTCGGCCCCCAGCAGCAGGTCCTCAGCGAGGTCTACGCGCCGGAGAGCGACGCCTGGGAGAGCGTGTTCGACGGCATGGTGAGTGGGTGGAGGAACCCCTCTGTTTGCATCGGCAGCAAGCTCTTCGGCTTGGATTGCAAGGACGGGTGCAGGCTGAGGGTGTACGAGGCGGCCACGGATTCGTGGAGGCGAGGGACGGACAGCAAGGCGCATCTGGGGAGCTCGCGGGCTGTGGAGGCGGCGGCTCTGGTTCCTCTCATGGGGAAGCTGTGCATCGTGAGGAATAACATGAGCATCACTCTGGTGGACGTGGTGCGAGATGGCGGCGGAAATGGGAGCGACGAGGAGAGATGGGAGACGGTCGCCGGCAAAGGGCAGATCAAAACTTTCGTCACCAACTTGTTAGCGACCATTGCAGGCCGCAGCGGCGGCAAGACGCATATCGTTCACTGCCAAGTTCTTCACGCTTAGCTGTTACCACTTTTGGGGAAATTTGAACACTTTCCTTTCTTTCATCTTTTTGGAGGGATCATTTTGGTAGATGAACTATCCAGCTTCATATATTTTGGATAAAATGTTCGATGTTGGATATTTATCAATGAAATAACTATTTTTGTATTATGACATAAAGACATATCATTAATCTAGAGGATATAAAGAGCACTGAGGAGTGTTGATTTACCTAGTAGTTTTGGTTAAAATGGTTACATGGTGCTAAACTTATATAAATTAGAAAATAAAGAGTTTGAATGAAAGAACGGAGAGGAGTATTTGTCTACAATATAGAACAATTTAGGTTCATATGATACTTTTGGTCAAAATTATTATCTAGTCTAAATTAGAAAATAATAACATATAAGGAGTTTAAAGAGCCTAGGGATCACAGCTAGTTGTCTTCAAGTTCTAATGTCTTAATCTAGAATAACTTAAATCTATGTGATTATTTAAGCTTAAACTATAGAGGTAAAATTGAAGAATTCATATAAAAATAACAAAATTTTGCACTCCTAATATGATGTAAAAAAACCAATTAAGCTTACTGCTAACCATATAATAGTGTGTGTATATATAGAGAGAGGATATTAATCAATAAAATTAAATTCATATTACCATATAGAAATTAACCATATGAAGAAAAACATATTAAACATAATAATCAATATAAATCAACAATGTTGTATAAGATGGTATAAGTTTTTTTTTAAGTTCACATGTGGTGTGATACTTCATGTTCCTCCACCTTTCACACGAATGTTAGAAGAAAAAAATGTTGAAATAGGTAATATTGAATTTGAACTGACCTATTCAGTCCTATAGAAATTTTCTATCAGCCACCAAAGTAAATCAATAAGCACTCTAAGAGGGCGGTCCAAAAACATCCCGTATTTATGCACCCCATTAAAAAAAAAAATCTCCACAAATATACCATAAATGGGGATCAAAAGTTCACGTATACTACAGCCTTGAGCATCATGGAGAATCAACCTCAACAAGGGTCATTATATGCCTTGGGATGGGGCGAGCGAAATCGCCATTTGCCACCAATTATATGCCTTGGGATGTTCACCATTTCCTGGAGAATTTGTGTCTACTGCGTTTAAAAGTAAACCCGGAAATCCTTATCCTACATCTTTTGCAATAAACCTGATATTGCTACACATGTAGACACTTTAGGGAAGCAGTTGCAGCATGGCCAAGCAATCCAGTTAAATTGGAATCCTACTACAGGTGCTGAAATGGATGAGATGCCCATGGATATAGTGCTCCCTGGTGAGTACTGTGTAGAGGTGGCTAGATCTTCCCGTCCATTTTTCCATATGTTCTTACTAGATCTGTACTGTTCATTTCCATATATTCTTACTAGCTCTATGCTGTCTAACAATGACAGATGACTAAGTCTATATCGACCAATGCTGTTGACAGAAATTGGTATTACATGAAGGGAGAAAATGTGTTACAGATGATATCTGCAGTCACTATTAGAATCACTACATTATATCTGCCTTTTGCTCTCACAATATTCTAAAAGCTTCTACAACTGGGATTTGACTAAATTTCTACCCTCGATGAAATGCCAGAATACAATAAAATTTACAGTGACAGTGAATGTTTCCCAGATTACTATCAGCAGCTTGAAGCAAGCTAATTCTGAGAATCTAAAGGTAAAAAAAAATGTAACCTCGTGGTTAATGATAATTCCTACCTTAATCTATGATGAAGAAAACATGGAAATGAAGGGGTAATGGCATTGGACGACCACAACCTTGAATCCTTGCATAGTCTTTGTTTCATTTTGGAGCCATGGGTATACGGAATCTTGGGATTCGTCCAGTAAGTTTGGCACAATCCTGCACGAAAGCTTAACATATGCCGTTCTAGTGAACTTTCTCACGTGGCTTGGGTAATGCATACAACTGGAAATTTCCTGTGTCCAACAGCACACCATTCAGAGTATTTGCAGGATTGCTAGCTGAGTTCAATCGAATATGGCTTGGCTGTGGTGACAACAAGCCTGGAGTACTCTCAGGAACAGAACGTGAGACAGTAGAAACTGCTGCCTCAGAAGTTTCTAGACAGTGACTATTTTCCCTGAAGTGGAAAAATTGTGGCATTTGAATGGGAACAAGTTAAACAATCATTCTATATTAAGCAAACAGCAAGTTTACCCATTGCATGAGCTTTTTCCTTTAACACACAGCTCACTTCGTGATTTACTTTTCTCTGTTGGGCTGGCAGTGTTTTCCTATCATGATGCGATAGGACTTATTTAATTTGAAATGGTAAAGCAAGGATTATTGGTAAAACTAGTTGAATAACACCCAGACTTACAATTGTTTTACTCCCTGCTAACCCTTGGAGTTTACCAAGGATATGGTAGTTATAGTGGGAGAGCCATATGAATGGATGTTCAAGCAACATTACGGCAGTTGGCCTTGTGGCAGGATTCCTACGAAAGCAGGATCGCAGAAAGTCTTTGCCCTCATCAGACAACGATTCAGGTATTGGTGGGTCCTTATGCAAGACTTTGAACATGGCTGCAGCCTGTTGTTAACATAACTAAATCACCCCATGAACCAAAATAAAAGTGCATCATAAATGATCAATCAGCAATTTAAAGAATGTATAATTCTCTGAGAAGAATTAAATGTAACATATTAAACAAATCTTTTGCTAAATCAATATCTTTAAGTTAAATATAGGCACAATTCCAGTAAATAAGTGTTATCCGACTATCAAAATTTTGAGAATTATACCACTTCGAAGTTACAACCAGTGCAACTGAACCATGTTCTCTGGGCATGAGATGAATGCTCATCACCAATCAGCTAATTGCTTAGAGAACTGGAATATCCAGTGGAACTTTAATTCTTTGAATGAAGCTTGCTATCTAATCAATATGCACTTTTTTACTTTTAATAACCATTGACTACATTGCAAATTATTATTACCATTATCAAGCGGTCCTAATTCATTCAGCTACTTAAATACTTTGACGACTGGAATATCCAGTGTGTAATTCTTTGAATGAAACTGCATAGGTCATCTTAGCATTCTCATCTTTGAAACTTCAACTTTTTATAGATTCTAACAACCTAAGACAAATCAACAATACAAGAAAAACGTACACACTGTCACAAAATTTTATATAACCTACGGGGGCACATGCCAGTCATACAAGACCACAGAAATTCTCCAGCTCACATGCCCACTAATATCTTCTTGTTGAAAAAGAGATCTAACATATCTAAAAAATTTATTTTCAAGATTTTCATATTTATCCATCTTACTTATTCCCTCACTTAGAATCTATGTTTCACATCAGTTTTACAAAAGTGACCTATAAATAATCTGTGTAACCAATACCATGCTGATGGTCTCAACTCTGTAGTACAAAAAAAAGGGGAAAAAAATAATGTTTGGGAATTTACAAAAGTTCAGCTACCTTAGTAGTGGTATAGCAAGTGATACCAAAAGAAACACATTTCAAAGTAACCATATGCTGAAAGGAAGTAACCCCTGAAAGCTTAAATGTAAGATACAACTAAGGACATGAAAAGATATGAAGCTTATCATGTATTTGGAAAGGTATGAGTAGAGGTTGTCTTTGAGGATAACATGTTTTAAGTCGAGTTGCCAGTCTTAAGAGAACCAAGTATAGGGAAAATTAAGATAAGATTATTATAGCAAGAAAAGGAAGCTATAAACCCAATCATACTAGAATTTAGACAGTGACAAAAATTAGGATAAGATTATTATAGCAAGAAAAGGGAGCTATAAACCCAATCATACTAGAAGTTAGACAGTGACAAAGGAAACAGTTCCCATTGTGTCATTTTCTCAATTCATAAACAATCAAAAATGGGTTCTTTGATTCTGAACAGGTGTGACAAGAATAAGAGTGAAAAGTATTCTAGACAGCTTGGTGTCACTGAACTAGCTGATCTCCCATTTCATATTAACCAACAGTGACTCCTGCTCCTTGACCTCACAGATATTAACTTAACCAGAAAGGAGCCGCCAAGGAAAATTTAGACATCAACCTTACTTCCTTGTCTACTGCCCTCATCGCATCTGATGTTATTATCAATACAATAGTGTAAATATTATGGGCAAAACCTGCATGTGAAAGAATGCAAGTTGAGGAAATAAGTTGGCATAGTTAACAAAAAAATAATCTAAACTAACACTTGTGGATATTGGATCTGCAGACACGTTCATCATACTGCTCAACATATGTTTGCAATTCCAATGTAAATTTGCTCATTATGCCCTATCAAATATCAGGAATACTAAAAAAAATTCGTTTTCCAAAACAATATGGGGCAAAAGGTGATAACGCCCACCCCAAGGTACCCCCCCGCGCCTTCCCAGCAACAGTACCGCATGCAGAGGGGTGAGGTTACCCAGGGTGCTTCCACACCCATTGGGAATGAACCCCAGGCTTATGTGTGGCAAGACCACTGCATGAACCATCTGCAGCCACGTAGGGGCCATTTTCCAAAACAATCAATATTATGAAAGGTAGTTAATAGCACAAGAATCCTGTTAATTTGGATTGTGAAATCTAATAATATTAAATAGGAAAATCAGCAACCAAAAACTAATAAGAAATTGTGGATTGTATGAATCAATATTATCCTTACAAACATTTGAAAGAAAATTTATATGATGGTTTGATTGGTGAAAAATAAGCACACGTCTAACTGCAAATAACTAGGCATGTATGAGAAAAATTACCCCTTCTAAACCATTCCAAGGTTGTTTGCCTGTAAACATCTCAATAATAGTGCAACCCAAGCTCCAAATATCAACAGCAAGATCATACCCAATATCTTTGTTCATCGTTGCATGCATAACCTAAATAGAGAAAATAGGTTAAACAATTAAAAATTGATGTATATTAAGCATGTATAAATTGGATGTTAGTTAGTTGAGAAAGGCATCTCAAAGTCTGTGTTTTGTCAGTACTGAAACTTTAGATCAAATTTTGAAAATAATAATATTTGAACTGTGTTATTAAGGGCAGGGAAGATCTTGTCAATGCGGGGTCCCAAGGATAGGTTGATTGTATGCAATCTTACCCTACATTGCAAGATATTATTTCTGCAACTCAAACCCATAACCACTAGGTCACACAGCAACAACTTTATTGTTGCTCTAACGCTCCCCTACAAAGAGAAAAAACAAGTCTTTACCTGGTTACAAAAGTATCATAATACTTAGGTGCTTAAGAAACAAATATAGTCTCATGTCCAACGAGTGATGACGGTCAAATAAACAGAATCATAAGTAGGCCTCGGCGTCCTCATGCTCATTTTCATCCTCTTATTGAAGAGAGCGATTGCATTAGATGTCTAAAAGACATCACAGCTGCTGTCTCATGTAGCCATGAAACAATAGGTCAAACCTCTCCCTTCTTTGCTCTTGTGATGCAAATCGACATCAATTTCTTGAGTATTGTGCCCACTTGTGAATGGCACCTTGAGTCTAAGGGTTTCTTCTCCAATTGACAGTGATGGATTTTGCTTCATTTGTGGAGGCTTCAAAATCAAGGGGCTATTGTATTCCCAGACTGTTTGTATGCATTCCAGTAGTGTTTGTGGTGGTGAGTGGTAAGTGGTGTGTTAGGCTTTGTCCAGATTATGAGTTTGCTGGCTTGAATACCTATTTAGCCTCGTAATGGTCTGAATGTGGTGTGAGCTTGTCTTAGGGGTTGTTTTCTAATGGCTTTGTAAGCTCCCAGCAGAAACAAGCTAAGACAAACTATTTTTGGCATTCAGTATCTCCTTGTATCTAATAAAAAAATAAAAGAATAAATATCAACTTCAATAACACAACGAATAGGAAATGATCACAACCTAGAAAACTACCTCAGGAGCCATCCAATATGGTGATCCTTTTAATGAAAGAGACCCTGCTGCACCACTGAGCTGTTCAACAGACCCAAAAAGAAACTGTCAGTTAAATCAGCATAAGTAAAAAATCTGCAAAAAAAAGAACACTGAACTATACTTGCAAGAAAGGATATCCTTGTCAATGGATATCAGGGTGTGAAGGCGTGCATGTACATACTGGGAAACATAATTACATATGACATGTATGAATGCAAGAGAAGACTGAGATTAGTGCTAACATGAAAAATCCAAAAATAAGTGATGTATTTGATTGGTGCTAAAATCCTAAATCCTCAACATATTTTTCCTTAGTAAAATATAAAGAATAGGGCGCTTTGAGACCAAGAAATAAGAGGGGTGTCTATATCTTCTTATATTTTTAAAAAATTAATTATTTAATTGGTGAATATATGAAATATAGCATAAATTTAAATGTTATTCTCAAATCTACTGCAACCATTTATTTTTACCTAATCTGATACAATATTTAAATTTTATATTAAAAATCCAGCATTTATCATTACTACTTTTTATTTCCATTAAAGTGATAATGTGGTAACTTATTATAATTATTTTTAAAAAATTAAATAGTGATCCCTGCTAGTACAATTGGAATTTGTCCAAGAATCTTGGATGCTATCTATGAAAAATTAAAAGATTTGGGATCCAATGCTAGTCTCGTAGATCTCATGCAAAGTTGTTTTTTAGCTAGCACTAGGTATCCAACCCTTTGGGATGACTAATCCTAGATATGACGGGCCCGGCTCCAAGAAAGTTTCCCACCAACCATCAAGGTAAATCCAGAAGTGCTCGCTATGGACGGCCCACCCAACATCCCAAGTTTGTCATAATGTCCTACAGTGCACCATAGTTGCGAATTAAACCGTGAGTGCTTTGGAGACTATATGAGCGCTCATTTAAAGTTGCTTGTCCACATTACAAAGGAGGAGAATCAAGTAAAATCACTTTGTTGATTGATTGACTTAAATCTAGTGGCAATTTCTAGAATAGATCAATTCACATCACATTAGTATAATTGCAATTTCTCTCTCAAAAAAGATTATTTTTATTTAATAAGCTAGGTATTTTAAATTTTATGCATTTAATTAATTTTTCTCATAAAATTTCATATATCATTCTACTTGCAAACAGGGAAAGAATCACTAGGAAATTCCTATTGTAACATTTAATTAAAAAAATTCATGCTAATTTAAAAGTCTTCTAATGATACCTTAGATGAGCCTTTAACATTGAAATCTTAGAAGAAATCATGATTTGAAATCTTGTATCGTATTAAGCAACAAAGTCAAAATGGATCATTCCAATAAATCACCAAAACTCGACATTAGTGGACACGGACAATGTCTCATGCACAAATGCACTTTGCAAGCATGATTATAGTGCATGAGTATTCTTTGAGAATCTCAATCCATGTTTTAAGATTTTAATAAATAAAATTAAAAGTGATTCTTTAAAGATAAATGAAAAGGGGATGTAATTGTAGATTTGCTAGAAAAAATATGCCAGTAGGGTGGCAGGAATTATTGACATGTTGACAGTAGCTATGCATTAACAGAAAGGATGTAGCCATAATGATTGGATTTATGCCAATTTATCAATAATGATTGGAAGGTCGAAAGTTGACTTCCAAGGCATAAATTTAATTTATGTTAGTTTATTGTGATTGATGTCTGAATTGAAAGTATAAGAGAGATTATTATTTATGGGTAAGGAAGAGAAAGAAGAGAGGAGTTTGAGGAAATCACTCGTCAACTAAAACCAAAATGTTTCAATAAGATTATAGAACACTATGAATTCAACAAGGTTCTAAATTCGCTAGGCGTTAGTCAGGAGCAAGACCAGCACCTAGGCAGATACTAAGCATCGCTAGGCGGATTCCACAATACCAGCATAAATTACATAATAAATCACATTCTATAACTCTAACCATGGTTTAAAATCTCAATCCGTGCCGAGGTTTCGGTCCTAGACCGGAACTATACGATTTCGGTATCGTATCATACCATACCAATAGGGTTTCAATTTATATATATATTTGAAAAACTTATTTACATAAAATTAATACAACTATATATATAGTTGTTGCATTAATTTTATGTAAATAAGTTTTTCAAAACTTCTGAAATAAAGAATAGATAATCTAAAGTATTTCCTAGATATAAATATCATATATTTATATAAACAAAAAAGTGTTTCATATGATTAGGGACCAAGAATCTAAAAAGTAAAGAGCTAATATATATATATATATAGTGAATTCTAAAATTAAATTTATTTAAAAAAATTATCTATTTATTTAAAAAATTCACAATTATTTTTTTATAGAATTATTTATAAAACTTTAAAATTATTTATAAATTTTTAAAATTATTTTAAATAATTTTATAAAACTTTAATCTATTTTTTTATAAAACAATTTAAAGTTTATTTTTAAAATTATTTTAAATTATATTACTATATATTATATAAATTATATATTCCCTACTTTAATTTTTTTATATTTTTAATAAAAATATATATATTATAATTATATTAACTAATTAACCGTATATTTAATTAATTATTAAATTATAATAATTAATTAGAAATTATATATTATATACATAATATAATAATTTTAATTAAAACATTTAATAAAACCTAACTTTTCCTCTCCCCTCCTTGCAATCTTGTGATTCTACCGTCGTTCCTAATTTTTTTTCACCTCACCGGCTCGTCGTTGCCTCAGGGCTTGCACCGTAGGGTACTCCATGTACATGGATCAAATCTATCATCATTTTTTCACATGCTTTTGCTACCAATATTTTCCCAAATACCCTAGTCT
>JBBPFP011142706.1:0-11610 GCA_037974795.1 Kaempferia galanga | reverse complement strand
ACATTTTTAAAGACTTTTAATAGATTATTAGCCCTTATGTTTATTAGGTTTTTTTCCATAAAGCATGTGCTTCGCTTTGCGGCTTAAGGCCCAAGACCCTTGAGCGCTTTTTTGCGCTTCGCGCTTGTGACAACTATGTCGTCAACTATACTGTTGACTAAACAGCAAATGTAGATTAATTAACAAGCTAACAATTTTATTCCTTATATTTTCATTCACTTTTGACTTGGTCAAAACAAACAAAGCACAAATCCCCAATATTTCTTTTATCTTTGTTTCTTTCTGAGTAAACAAAGACTCTTGTGTTCGTCATTGCCAAAATCAATATCAAGATACGTACTAGATGGTCAAAACACTTAAGTATTGCCCTTATCGGATTAGTATAGTTAATGAAATTGAAAGGCAAAATCATTAAGCAAAATAAAAAATGGAGAATAATTAAAATAGTTTCAGAGATAAAGATATATAACAACAACCAAACATTATCCCACTAAGTCGACTATATAGATCCTTTTACGTTATTGAGCTCTATCTCCTACTATATCATCATTTATACTTAAATAATTTTTTTCTTGTTTTATTGTTGCTAACCAAGTCTTTTTTTGGTCTTCCTCTTTCGCCTTTAATATGTATGTTTGTCATAATTTCACATCGCCTAATTGGAGTATTTATTAGTGTCTAAGCATATGCTCGTACCATCTTAAACGTGTCTCTTAAAGTTTTCCATAGATGCAACTCCAACTTTCTTTTTAATGCTCTCATTTCTTATTCAGAGATAAAGATATAAGAAAACAAAATGGTGCTCAATCATAACGTACTTGAAGAAAGGGAAATGTTGAAGTCACAAAAGTGTGTGTGATCGGAAGCCTCCTTTCGAGGAAAGGGAAAGGTTGAAGTCCTCCACATACACTTACACGTACATGAATGCGCACTCACGAAAGCATGAACCCTTTGGTGAAAGGGAAAGGTTGAAGTCCTACACACATGCACATGCATAAGTGTGTGTGTGTGTGTGTGTGTGTGTGAAGCAAGCTCCCTTTTGGTGGAGGATTTCAAACCTAGGATCTTAGCAACAACTTTCATAACTTCACCAATTTATTAGAAGGCACCTTAGAGCATCTCCAATCCATCACCAAAATACCAAATTTAGTGTAAAATTAGCACCAAAATGCTCCAATCTATACACCAAATTCCACACTAAATATGGTGTGGTGAATAGTACAACACCATATTTGGTGTGGGAGAGGATTTTATTTTTTTTAATTTTATTATGAATAAGAAAAATAGAATATTTTTTTTGTGTGTGATATGGTGTGGGTGGGTTAGAGCTGAAATAGTATTTGGTGATGAATTGCACCATTTTAATGTGAAAACTACACGAAATATGATATTATGGGTTGGAGATGGTCTTAGTGATCAATCATAATTAAGATGTATATTATGTTTTATTAAATATTTGATTATCAATAACTCATATAATATATAAATAATAAATAGTATTAATAGAATTATGTTAGCAAAAAATACATTATCAAATTTTCAATGATATTATAATAATTATATTGTTATGATTAGTAGGTTAATAATGGTATCAAATTAATAAAATATTATTTGATAATATGATTAATATCATATATTAAATTATCAGCTAAAGTTAGCTTATATATATATATATATATATTAATGTGAATTTATTTATTTATTTATTTATTTCTTGATAATTCTTCAAATCTCTGTTTTTTTTTAAAAAAACCTCATATGTCTTTTTAAGATGATCCATTTCTTAGGTTAGATTGGATTAGCCTTTCCCAATACCATTCCAACTTGAGCGATTCATATCAATTTTGGCAACTTGTAATCTTTCTATTCCTTCCTTTGGTTTAATTGATCTTCATTTCCAAATAGTAAAATGGGCATCATTCACTTTATCAATTTATCAGAGACAATTCTGACAAAGCAAATCAAAATGCTAAAAGTTTTCAAAATGAAATCAAATCGGAACTGGTATCCCATGAAGACTTTAATTTCATTGTAAAAATTGTTTAGGCTTATTGAAATTAAAAATGAAAAAACGTTATTCTAAATTTCTAGCAAAACATCCGATCACAATTAGTAACTAACAAGTTAAACATATAGTGAAATCAATGTTGTAGAAAGCGCTAGGTGCCAATCGGGTTTTCAGTTCGGCTAGGGGCCGCCTAGCGCCTAGGCGGCCGCCTAGGCTGAAATTTGAAACCATGGGTGTTGCAATATAGGACATTTTTTCTTTTCTTTTTGAAGCATTTCCTTTAAGCTTCTCCTTCATATCCATTTGTTTCACCACCGAAGTACTGTTTGTTGTGTGTTCTTTATTCTGCATGAATGAATCTTACAGTACTATCAATTCTAGTGATCTTTTCATGTAATTGTTCTATATATATATATATATATATATATATATATAAAGCTTAACAGCATACATCTTGTTATTTTTCAATCCTCTAAATCTAGTAACCTTTTCTTGTGATATTAAGAGAGTGTTTGGTAAAGTTTCTACGAAGTGCTTATTAGATTCTAGCTACATATAAGCACTTTTGAGTGTTTGTGAATGTCAAATTCTGCTTCAACTTCTATAATTTTTACTCAAAAACTAGAAGTAAGAACTTGATATTTTTTCTTACTTCTGTTTTTTTTTATCTATGATATAAAATTAAAGTTGACATTTATATCCTTAATAAATTTAACATTTTACATAATTACCATCACACTTTTTGACCTAAATTTTATCATTTTTTTATATTTATATTTTTATTAATTTTATATATTTTTCAAACATTCATGTTTAAAAAAATTAATTTTGATACAATATTCAAAATATAATAATAATTATATAAACATAATGATCATGTATCAAAATTATATTTAGATAATTAAAAAGATTAATATATATAGTTTAAGGATATTATTGTCATTTCACTAACAAAATTAAGTTTGAAAACAATTATTGATCAAACACTTAAACTTTTCCTTGTATTAGCTTTTGGCTTCTACTTCCAAACACTACGTACTTTAGTTTCTCACTAACTACTTTTAAATAATCAAAAGCTCTTCCAAACACTCCTTAATAATTGTTTGTCCAAAGATAATGTGTGTTGGTGGTCAGTGATAGATGTGCCAATTTATACAATTTTCTAGTAAGATTGCAAAATTATAGGAAACTTGCCTGTTAACAAAAGAAATCATTGGAGATTAATTTAGAATCTAGTCAACCCTGTCTGCGCTAGATTTTTTTTTTTTTTTTTGCTAGTCTTGATTGTTTGTATTTGTCATCTTCAGTTTTCATATAATTCTGTTTGTTTCAAGTGTTTGTGCACAGTCAATTTGGCATGTTTCTTGAGCTTTTTTACCTTTGCATTCCTTTTAAAGCTATTTATGTTCTTTCTTTTGTTTTATGCGAAATGTTTTATTATCATCATTTATTTGCACCTTTCATGAAGTGTCCAAGCATGTAGATTCTTTCACGCTGAGACAATTTGGCAATAAATTACTTATAATCTTAAATAGTCCCTTCTCTTCTTGTGGTAACCATGATTGAAGTTAGTAAGGAAGACTGACAACCAATGACTGATATAAATATTTTTGTTTGTTTATTAATACAAATGTCTCTGAGAGGATTATTGACATGCTTATATTAGCAACAATGTGAACTGATCATGGAGGCCACTATCTTAATGCATTTTGTTATACCTACAGGGAATTTTTTTACACACTTTATCTTCTTTCAGTTGGTAGTTGCACACACGACTTTTGGAGTCCTCTTGTCCATTCGTAGGATTAAGTTTCTACATAAAAACACTGTGCCAGCGTGCTAGGTTTTGCATGAAATTATTAATCATTTAATGTTTCTTCTCGTGCACTTTTATCCATGCGTGTTATAACTCCTTTCTTGAATTGACAGAATCCCTATAAGTAATGCTTCTTGCCAGTGCAATAGTTTTATTCCAAAATTATGACATGCAAGTCTTTGGTATATATGGTACTTTAGTAACTTGATTGAAAGATAAGCATGTTTATTACTTTCCAATGATGATTTGATATACTGCATGGATAGTTAAAAATTTCATCTTATGCTTTCTTGCTCCATGGATGAGATCCTATTAGTTACTGTACTTGTTGAGGATCAATTCTTAGGATTTAAGTTCTTGTAACCAAGGTTGTTTCTCTTTTTTCAAAAGTCTGCTTAGCCACAGGTTATGCTGAGCTAAATAAATGATTATTTAAATAGGTTCCATCCAACTTGCATGGGCCTGGATACTGAACAAGCAAAAAAGTTGGAACATTTTCTGTGTTCAGACTGTGAATCGGAAGATGACGCAAAAAGATCATCGAATGGATATCCAGATTTGACAATTTCTGAAACCAAGGTAACATTTTCTGTGTTCAGACTGTGACTCGGAAGTCACTCAAGTTATACATGTTTAGAAAAAATAACTAATCGCTTTTAATTGACCAAATTCACGTGATAATTGTCATTGGAAACACCTGCTATTTCTTAGGTAGTATGACATCATTGATAATTTTGCTACACTGTAATTGTAAGCAAACCTTCCTTAGAGCTCCGTCTTCTTGGTTTTATTCTTAGGAGCATTGATTTAGTGTAGTCAGGGCAGTTTCCAACTTGCTCTAAAGATTTTTGGATTGCCCTATCGAGTCTCATAGCCTGTTTATTTAATGATTCTCTATCAATAGTCAATATTCATTTTTGTACTTCTTCACGGATTTTACATTTTTTTTCTTTTTTCTTTTCTTTTAAACTGCTGCAGGTTGAACCTAAGAGAAGAAAAAGGTAACTGCCAATTGCTTTAGATGGATGTGCATTTTGCAAAACCCCAAGATAATGTTGGTTCTATGAATGAGATTTTACAGTGCAGAGAACAAAGAATTTGACCATAACCATTGCACCTGTTATGAACTTTGTGATTGTTTAAGGTGGCAATATTTGCACTAAAGGAATCAAACGTTGGTGTTTCTCAAATCTCAAACATTCACCCTTTTGATTACTCTTCAGCCATATGAATATGGTTTACTTTCAGTTCATGTCGCGTGTTGTCTTCAAACCCCTGTGTAAACGATCATCCGACCGAGGTCTGGTCAGGTTTAAAAAGATGTCTTGTTTGAGTATGATGTGTGGACGTTGAAAGTTTCTGAAGGTTTTTTCCTTGAATTGCTCTTTTCCTTCAGGTGAAAAAATGGCATGAAATTTCTGCATCACACGCAGAGGCAGAGAATAAATCCTAGGCGGTTCGGTCCGTCTTCTTCTTTAGATTCTCCGAAGCCCATAGAATCGAGTAATTTGAACCATAACTTGAGTTTGAATTTGCATTTGTAATATATTTAATTTAATTACTAATTATCAACCGATTTATTGATTAATCGGATGGTAGCAAAGAGTTGGTCGTTTTTTCTTCATGGATTTTTCAGCACGTACGTTACAACAAGCCTTACCCCACCTGGGGTCGGCTAAAATATATAATTTGTCTGTGCAATATTTAATCGGATCGTACATCATGTGCATTCATGAACAATATTTAATACTAATTTATAAATAAACTTTTTTTTATTAACTTATCTAAATCTATAAAAAAAATCTGCGATTTACCAAACTATGTAACTAATTTTGATTTAATATGTAAAACAAGTTATAAGTAAGTAACTTTTATTTAATATGTAAAACCGGTTACGTGTTTGGTAAATCGTCGAAACAAAAAGTACGGTTATTTATCAATTTGTTATTTTTCCCTCAAAGTTCAAATTGGATTTCATATTCATCTAATATCAGATATTTATATTTATAAATATCTTACTATTTTATAAAAAATCTAAACAGTTTAACTAAATAAATTACATCAGCGTTCTGTTTTTTTTACTTTTTCATATTAAAAATAATTTACATCGAAAATCTAAAATTCGAGACATAATTTTTAATTTTTCTCATTAATCAATTAGGAATCTAACGAGACTCATCTACGGTATATGATTGAAAATTTTCTCATTAATTAATTAGAAATCTAAAATTAGAGACTTAAAAATCTAAAATTAGAGACTCAACTGCTACGTACTATTAACCGGTATTCATGAGGCTTATTATTAATTTTCTCTGATTATTTTTTTATGTAAAATATATACACTACTATGGTTCTTTTTTTAGTCTCACATATTAAGATTGGCAACATCGCGAACAGAGAAGTTTCTATAAATACTTTGGGTCAGCAACGTTAAAAAGTATATCTTTCTCGGTGTCTTAGCTAAGATAAGTGTAGTATATATTATTATTAGTTTAATATCTAAAATAAAAAATTAAATTCATGAGTTTAATACATTCTTACCAAGTTTAATTTTATAAATTTAGACACTAACTTATATATATTTATATATTATATTATATATAACGAGTAAGTGACTAATACTTATTAAAAAAATTGGTATCTTATACTACTAATTTTCTTTTTAAAATCCAAGTGTTATCGTTCAATAAAATATATTAGAATGAACATTAATTAAAAAAACAAATTAAATATCTGTATCATCAACACTTTTTAGTTAGTAAATTTTTTTTAAAAAAATCTTTAACGTATATTGATAGTCCTTCATATTCTCCAGTCGGATATCCGGAGGAAGTTGTCATCTCGGAAGGAAATGGACCGTTAAGACTTAATCACGATAAGTTGCAGGATCAAAAAAATAAAAAAAAACAAGAGGGAAAATAAAAAATAAAAACCCTAATTAAATCTTCCGGCCGCCGTCTAGAACGATCCCTGAGACCCTGACTATCATTCCCAGCGAGCGATTGCAAGCGTTCTCAAGCTTACTTGACAGCGCCAGAGCACGTAGTCTCCATAATTGGCCACTGTCTCGCCGCTTGGTCAGCCTCCGTGTGCGCCGCCTCACCGATTCATGTATTCTAGGTATATGAAAAATGTTCGACAAAACCTTTGCTTTTCTCTTTTCCTCTGTTTCAGTAATTATTATCTTTGAGTAAAAATTATGAATTGCTGCAGTTTGGTCTTTTTCACGTCGTTGGAAATGGATGGTGGCAGGAAGGATTCGTATATCAAGTGGGTTAAATGCTGAAAATAGAGATCTGGATGGATGAAGTAAATCATGGTACGGTTTTGTCGGGTAAGTTACCGCAAAGGTTCTGCTTAATTGAACAGAGGGTTCCTAAGTACATGCTCCTCTTGTATCTAGAGCCAAACAGGACAATAGTAGAGTCGACACGTTATTTTAGTTGGAGAGCAACAAAATGTTCATAAGTTTTTTTGTTTTGAAACTAACTTTGATTCATGTTACTGCTAGAACTTATTTGTGATAGATTCCAACTTTATGCACTGAATCATTAATATTAGTCATTAGAAGCTATATGCTTGTTTCTATTTGCTGTTTTGGGCTTATAGTTGTCAGGACTGAGATTCTACCTAGGAATGGTGAAGGGTCCATAGGAGATTTCAATGTCATGCATTGAATCATTAATATTTATCACTATAAATTATATGCATGTTTCAGTATTTTTCTTTGGGTTTATGGTTGTCAGGATTGAGACTCTACCTAGGAATGGTGAATGGTTCGTAGGATCAAATTATAGGATTATAGCTTAACGTGTTGTCCTGCTCTGACTCTACATTATGTCGTTATCTATCTTTTTCTTCAATCTTCTTGTTTTTATGATTGAGATTGTCCCACATTTTTCTTTAGAAGGAATAGGGAGTTCATGTAATGAAAATAAAGTTGTTGGGTCTAAATTAAGGTTGTCTTTGATCATTGTTCTGATTTCTTTCAAAATGCTGTTCTTGCTAACTATCCTTCAACTCTTGAAGGAAACTCACTAGGATCTGAACTGATGATAGTAACTTATTTATATTCTTTTCTTCTGTTTGGCTTTGTATATATTTGTATTCATGACCCATTTGAAATTAATAGTAAATGGTGCATTAAGACTTTCTCCTTATGTTTGCTACATTGACCTTTTTTCCCTTTGAGTTTAAGTCATTTCTTTTTTCAACTTGGGTACCAGGTCATGGAAAAGTTACAAATTCTTCAAATGCTGACTTGACGGAACCTCCGTACTGCAGATTATTCTCTGATAAGTGTGATATGAAGTCATCTTTTAGAAAGCCTGCCAATAATGCTGATTTTAGGAAGTATCACAGTCATATGCCTATGGTAGATCATCTTTATTTTCATCTTGTGGTTAGTAAATCAAAGCCCATGAGTTGTAAAGTTTCCTCATGCAAATACTATTTAGACTAATAGTATTGTGTTTCCTCCACTTTTTAAAAATTATTCCGGGTTGAAGTTGCTATTGCAAAATATTATCAAAATAAATATGGAGATTAAGTATTTTACTTGATTTAACCTATGCTCACAACTATATCAACATCAATAATTCCGTAAGGAGACTCTAGTTTGTGGACTTTGATGGTTTTTCTTTAATAGAATTATTTTAAGTATGCTGACAAGAATCTTTCTCATGCTATGAAAGGAAAGATAAGGGTCTATTGAAGTTAAGGAGGATAATCTTGAATATTGATGGGAAGGCTCATTGCGAGAAGCAAAATGCTGGAGAATTGCACCTTCACCAAGGTCTGTCTAAATTCATTTCAAGTGACTAGAATATTTGGTCATGACTCGTCTGTGATCTTATATTCCTATGTGTATGCTTGTTATTGCCATGTGAAGGGAAGCAAGATGATTTCCTGATGAATGCCCTTCATAGGAAGATAAGTTTATATTCATCTTCTGATAACTTTTCATCAAAGCAGGTTGATGATTCTCATCCATTTTTCTGGAATAGCATCATTAGACGCTACGAGCGAAATCAAGAACCACAGAAAGCTATAATTACATTCTGTCATATGATGCAGCGAAACATATCTCCTGACAAGTTCACCTTTCCTTTCATACTCAAAGCCTGTGCTAATGCTATGGCCCTGAGAGAAGGTGAGCAAATTCACTGTCATGTCATCAAGAGTCCATATAATTCGGATCTGTTTGTTCAGGGCTCATTGATATTCATGTATGCCAGCTGCCAAAAGATTGATTCTGCTCGTGCTTCATTTGATGTGATGCCCTACAAGAATTTGATCAGTTGGAATATGATTATCGATGCCTATATTAAACATGGAAGACTAAACACTGCTCTTGAGATTTTCGCGCAGATGCCGGAACGTGATTTGTTCTCTTGGAATTCAATGATTGATGGCTTTGCGAAAAATGGACAGATGGAGTTTGCCCAAAGGATGTTTGAAGAGATGCCCGGAAGAGATATTGTTTCCTGGAATTCTATCATTAACGGATATGCAAAGTGTGGAGACATGACAACAGCAAGGAAAATATTTGATCAGAGTCCATTCAAGGATGAAGTCACTTGGGGAATTATGCTTAACGGGTATGCAAAGTGTGGCCGAATCACTACTGCCCATAATTGGTTCGAAAAGCTGCCATATAAGAATGCAATCAGTTGGAATTGTTTGATAAACAGGTATCTTAGATGTGATGATGTTAAATCAGCACAAAAGTTGTTCGATTTGATGCCAAACAGAAATGTAACTTCCTTTAACATCATGCTGGATGCCTACATGAAGAGAGGTGAGTCACAACTCGCAAATCAAATGTTCTACAATATGCCTGTGAAGGATGTTACCTCTTGGAACATTATTATCGATGGGAATGCTAGACTTGGAAGAATGAAGGTAGCAAGAGACTTGTTTGATGTTATGCCATGTAGGGATGTGGTTTCATGGAATACATTGATTGCTGGGTACAAGGAGAATGGTGAATCGAAAGAAGCAATTGAAGTATTTATCAAGATGATTATCTCAGGGGAAAAGCCAGACAACTCGACTTTAGCTATCGTTCTCTCCGCAGTTGCTGATTTAGGCCTTATTTTCCAAGGTAGATGGATTCATTTGTACATCGATAAGCATGACATCCCTCTGGATGGCATTGTTGGGGTTGCGCTCATAGACATGTACTCCAAGTGCGGTTATGTCGATATTGCTCTGAGTATCTTCAATAGCATGCCTCAAAAGGAAAGAGATCACTGGAATTCTATGATATCAGGTTCTGCAGTGCACGGCCGTGGTAATCTCTCCATCAACTTGTTTGAAAAGATGCAAAGATCAATGGTAAAACCAGATGATATAACTTTTATCGGTCTTTTGAGTGCCTGCAGTCATGCTGGCCTAGTCGCCGAGGGTCGTAGGTATTTTAACCTTATGATCTCCAAATACAAAATAACTCCCAAGATTCAGCATTATGGTTGCATGGTAGACCTGTTAAGCCGTGCAGGTCACCTAGAGGAGGCAATCTCCCTGGTCAACAACATGCCGCTGAGAGCTAACGATATCATCTGGAGAGCCCTTCTTGGAGCTTCCAAGAACCAGAGTAATGTTGAATTAGCCGAATGCGCAGTGAGAAACCTCATCGAGTTGGATCCTTGCGATAGTAGTCCGTATGTGCTGTTGTCAAACATATATGCTTGCAGGGATCAGTATGAGAGTGCTGGGGAAGTGTGGAGAACCATGAAGAGCAAAGGGGTTCCTAAGAACACTGGCTGTAGCTGCATAGAGGTCGATGGTGTCATCCATGAGTTCACTGTAGGACTCATCGGACACCCGCAAATCGCGCAGATTTACTTATTGTTGCATAGCATGACACAGGCATTGAGATTGGAAGGCTATTTGCCATGTTCAAAAGGCTCAGTTGGCTTGATTTTTCGAGAGTGATCTTTCACAAGTGATGCTCGACCGATCAACTCAACTCGGGAACTAGAAACTAATTGATCTGGCTTTGGTTGAGAATGTTTTTAGAACTGGATTTGACTGTGATCGGTTCAACTGGTTAACTCAGGAATAATTGGGAGCCAATCAATTCGGTTTGTTCATCCCTGTTGAGTTCAGTTTGGGCTCGGCTCAACCAGAAACAAATGAAACGAGTAAGTTTGTTGTTTGGTTTGAGTGCTGGTCCAGTTATAGAAACAATAGTTTGTGTTGGATTACAAGATTGATTATTTTATTTGATATAATTTTAAAGTTATAATGTGATGTAATTTGAATTATAAAGGGGTAATAAAGTTTTATAATTTAAATTATAAAGTAAATAATATGTAATCTAATTACATTTTAAATCTAATTATATTATAAATTTGATTATATCACCCGTAATCAAGCATGGCCTAAAGTAATGTCCATTGAGCTTCAGGCCAAGGTATATCGATTAAAGTCTTTATCGATATAGAGGTCGAAATCCTTAGTAAAGAAAGTTAAAGTGAGGTTATATGCAGTTGATCTAATTAGCTATAGAGGTCGAAATCCTCAGTAAAGAAAGTTAAAGTAAGGTTATATGCAGTTGATTTACTTAGCTCACTATTGATCAAATCCGCTCGGATTTTCCTATGGTAAGGGACAAACATCTACGGGTCGGGTTGAAATCAAACGGTCTTTAGAATCCCATGTACTTACAGCGAAGTAAATAAAAGGCAAAAACAAAAATATTTCGTCGCCTGAGAGATTCGAACTCTCGCGGGGAAACCCCATGTACTTAGCAGGCACACGCCTTAACCACTCGGCCAAA
>JBBPFP011142389.1:0-11615 GCA_037974795.1 Kaempferia galanga | reverse complement strand
CTGACACGTGTCCTCGAGCAACATATCTAATGCGACCAGGTGTCCGAGCCCATGTGGCGACCGACCATTGGTCGATGCCACACGTGACAACCCATTATTGGTCAAAACACGTCACCGCACGTACCAGATAACGAAAAGCCAGCTATAAATAGGGGTCCTCGGTACTCGTGACAAGCAGGTTAAGTAAGGTACACGTACGCCTCTTTTCCCAAAGTAGCGTATTCCTGAATACCTCGTATAAGTTCTTTTACTGTTCGTTTGGTGGAATCATTGTTGACTTAATCGTCGGAGTACCAAACAAGAGGATCACGTCCCCTATTTGGTGACTAACGCTCTGTTGGTCTGTGCGATTGCTTTTAGGCGCCAGACAGATGCACGAAAGTGTTTCTCTCTCCTTTCCTATTTTCCTGCTCAACGGTTCAGCTCCGCTCCAGCTCGGCTCGTCTCCTTGCCACCCCAGCTCGCAAGGAGCCAGCTCAGTCTTCGTCGACCGCCCAGTCAGCCGTGTGCCCAGCTGTCCATCTAGCCGGACTCAGGCAGGATCACATGTTGCATGACGAAGAAGAAGGTCAAAAAAGAAGATTAGGATTGTCACTTGTTTGGTGGATGCATGTGAAAGAACTTTGGAGAAGAAATCATGCATCGGTGCTTACCTCAGAGCAATAAAAATAGGGTTTAGTGGTTGTTGAGGGTTTATGCTTTCATTTTTTTGGTATAATTAAAAAATAACCCCTTCATCAAAGGTAGATCTGTTATATTATTACTAATTTTTGAATGTGTTATTGATTTCCAGAAACCAGTAACAATATTATCGCTAACTTAAATTTTGAGAGACCATAACTTTTAATTCAGGTTGAACTACTAAACACATAATATATAAAATCAAAGTTTGTTCAAAGATCTTAGATTTGAGATATATTGTGCGTCTCATAGTTCAATCTAATTCAAAAGTTATCATCTCTTAAAGTTGAACTTGTAGTTGAAGTAGCTATAGTTTCGTAGCTACTACAACTTATATACTGAGTAAATTTTGAAAGGTCATAACTTTTAATTCAGATTTAACCATAGGATGCATAATATATCAATCGAAGATCTTTAAACGAACATCGATTTGATATATTCCCATGGTTCAATCTCAGTTACAAGTTATGGTCTCTAAAAATTTAAGTCATTAACAACGTTGGTGCTAGTTTCTTAAAATCAGCAACACATTGTAGCAGCTACAAAATCGTAGTTGCTACAACTATAAGTTATAACTTTGAGAAGTCATAAATTTTGATTCAGGTTGACCTATAGGATGAATAATATATTAAATTGAAGTTCATTCAAAGATCTTCGATTAAGGTTGTTTTTAATAATATTAAAAAAAATACTGTTTTCAATATATTGTGTCAAATAGATATTTGAGAGTATAGATATAATCAGAAGAAGTAGACAAACACATAGGGCATAGTTTCATATAATTCCGAGCTCTCTAGGTCCATCAACCTATTTTGGTCGAGTTTCGATCAAAATTAACTAATGGACCTAGAGAGTTTGAAATGATATGAAACTAGATTCTATGTATTCGTCTTAAGTATATTCATGCTCTCAATTTAGTACACTATATTAAGAGCAATGATTTTTTAACATGAATTGACATATTCGTGCTAAAATGAATATATGTCAATTCATATTAAAAAATCATCTCAATATATTATATCAAATTGATATTAATGTTTTGGTCAAAATGAGCTGATGGACCTAAAAAGGTTAAAATAACATGAAACCATGTCATATGTACTCGTGTAGTTCTCTTGCTTATATTTATGCTTTAAACATCAATTTGATATAATATATTGAGAATAGTGGCTTTTTAAATATGAAAAGGTATTTTTAATCGATTATTATATTATACCAATCGATTAAGATAAATAAGAAGAGATAAAATAGATATAGAGTACATGATTTAATCATTTTAAAATTTAGGTAATAGATTTGGGTATTTAAAAATTAACTAGTTTGGTAAAAAGCCAAAACTTTTTCTAATAAAATTTAAAAATATTAAAGATCTAGAAATAAAAAATAAAATCATAAGACACATAAAAAAATCAAATAATATTGACTACTTAAAAAAACATCTTTTATCTATATCAAAAAAACATTTTTTAAATTATTAAAATAGTATCCTATTCTTGACTTGACAACCGAAATATTATTTTGGCCAAAATTCAGCGAATTCGAAAATTAGATTCAATTAATTAGAAAAATCAATTTTTTTTAAACAAAATCTTGATTATTTTAATTTATTCATTATTTTAAATTTAAAATTCAATTAAATTGAACATATAATAAGACTTTATATCACAACAACTATGCAATTCTGTTGATAAATCAAACATTACAATTAACTGATAAATCAAATATAACAATTAAATGTGTTGTTTCGTCAATCAACTATTAAAAAAAAATTTAATTGGTAAATCAAAGATAAGAATCAAATCATGTTGTTTCATCAATCAACTATTGAGAAATGGGCCCTCCAAAGGTTTTTTTTCCTCCAAACCTAAGAAAGTTAGCTAGAAGAATTGGATAGCTAAAAAAGTTATCCTCATGAATTGTTATCAAACGGGAACCTCTAGTCCATAATTCTTGATCTTTTTCTGATCCACATCAGAAGGGTTATTGGATTAAATCAATGATTCATATATTGGTTCCTCATGATCTAATCATACGGCCTCTTTTAATGTGGACTAGAAGGAATCAAGGACTGTGTACCAAAAATATGCTCTCAAATTGTTACGGTCAGTATCTACATGGTGCAAAATATCTTTTTGGGAGAATATAAGACCACCTAAAAGGACCGCTACTGAAAAAATTAATTGATTCAATTGATTCCGCAACCAACTAAATTTTTTAATTTGTTCAATTCATACGTTCAGCTTTTAACCGAATACGAAAATGCTTTTTGCGAACAACCTCAAAAGTTATCGAGCCTCCGATTTAATGATTCATATTCCTCCAGTTAAACTGATTATGAATAAAAGGATATTTTAAATATAAAATAAAAGATGCAATTTCCTTATCATAAATTTGAAAAGAGGCGAGAGCCCTTAGAATGCCCTTTTAATTTTCTCTTGTAAAAGAGCAGTTGCTTCATTGAGTATTCCTTGCAAAAGTTTCCATATAAAAGAATGCTAATTGCTTGATTGATTAGAGAGAATGTTTTGGAACAGCCAAACCTCCTTCACGGTTCCCTGATCAAACGGGTCGGTCCAAAAAGACAATCTTTGTCGACGGAAATCATCATTATGACTCAAATGCTAATTGCTAATTGCATTTAGCACTGGTCAGTCCAAAGAATGCTAATTGCTGCGAAGCAGAATCAAACACTATCAGACACATTAGAGATGAAGTCACTGAAACATCATTATGACTCAAATGTAATGATAATAAAAAAGGGTGAGGATTGAGAAACACCATCATTTGATTCCTCCTCAAGTGCAAATATTACCACCTAAAACAAATAAACAATCACAAAGTGCATACAAGTGCAATGGTTTGGTTAATCTTCAAGCAGTTTGTTCTCTGCACTGTACAATCTCATGCATGGTGCCAGCATTATGATTGAGTATTGCAGAATGCACACATCCCTCTAAAGCAACTGCCACTTACCTTTTTCTTCTCTTAGGTTCAACCTGCAGCAATTGAATTAAAAAAAAACAGTGAAAAAACATGAAAAATCCAAAAAATGAATATTGACTATTGATAGAGAATACAACAACATCAACCAAACATTATCCCACTAGATAGGATTGCCTACACTATTGACACAGAATGATGGATCCTGAATATTCTTCGTAATATGAAAGAATTGGTTATGTTTATCATCAACTCCAAGTAGTGGGAGATTGGAGTATTTAACCTATGTAAGTGAACCCTTATTCTTCAACATTTTTCATTTGATTTGATTGAGCCTAGTTTAATATTTTGTACTGTGATGAGTGAAAGAGACGGAATTTGCCTTTTTGCCACTAGCCTGTAGCTCAGCACCAACACAGTGAGCCGCCGCGGATCGCAGCAATCTCGGCGCGGTCACGGAGGCACTGCAATCCCGCTTTGACCTCTGTAGTGTCATGAAGGATCGCAGAGCCCCTTGTGACCTCAACGGGGTTGCATAAGGATCGCGGTGCCACCACGACCCTAGGGAGGTCACGACGCCCCCATAATCCCGGATTTTTTTCTTATTAAAAAAACTATTTTATTTTAAATTTTTTAATATTAGATTAAAATTTTTAATTTTAATTAATATATTTTATATTTGAAAAACTATTGAATCATGTTGATACCAAAATCATATCATTCCGGTCGTAAACAAAAACTCTAAAATGGATTGATATTGTAAACCATGGATTGAGCCAATTATTTAGTTTCGGTCAAGAGGATTATTCAAGTCTCAAGTTACCTTTAGTTGGATAAAGTACAATTTTCGGGTCTCCATTGAAGCCACACACTTTTAACCTCAATGGTGCATTTAGTGGGCTGAGCGAATCAGTTGGTCCTATCAGGCCAAGTGAGCCAAGAGATTCAGTCCAGTTCAATAGGTCAATCGGCCAATCAAGTGGGCCGCTCAAGCACAAGACCCACAAGGTGTGTTGGGCAAGTCGATCAAACTGTGAGAGGAGAGCAATGGACTAGTTAAGGAGGGCAGATTGGTCGACTTAACCTAGATAGATCATGTGAGCTAGACAAGTTAGACAAAGCATTGTTTTATTGTTGTGAAAAGTATTATTTATTCCTTGTGAATAGTCTATTCTATTCCATGATCCAAACTAAGAATTATTCATATTTTATTCTTCGTTTATTTCATTCCATACTTATTCAACTTTTCTAACTAATAATTCTATCGATCACCCATGGCAATGTCAATGGTTTCTCTTATTCTACATAGCCACACCTAACTAATCCTAATAATATTGTTCCTTTTCTAGCAAATTCCAGAAATGGATCTTAGTGATCTTATCTATGCTAGACTAATATTCCTAAGTTGTTGACTTGTTTTCTAACTATCGAGCATTAAGTATCATTGGTCACCACAGTCTTCGAACTTCTCCTAGAGGCACACAACAAACACGTGACTTCAAAATCTCCTCCCTTATAATCAACGTTTACACTGTTAATAATATATATTCATTAGTATCTCTTGATAATTAATCCAAGATAAGTAGCTTGAGCATCCAACTTAATTATCTACATGATTCTTATCTTAAAGTTGATCATAGCATGAAATCAACCGAGATGAGATTACATAGGGCTATCCAAACCAAAATCCTTCAACTTTGTTATGATTATAATTTCATACACCAAAATTCTTGGAGCAAATTATGAAACTTCCATGAGTACTAGAAACTACAAAATGAAAACTGAGAACTATGCTAAAACTAATGGTCTAAATATAAAACCAGAAAACGAGAATAAACGAAGAAAATGGTGTTTCAATAATGGTTTATTTCCTCAAAATTGTGAGAGGATTATCATTGTCATCACATACTACCTGGTACCAAAATCTTGTAGTAAATCCCCTCTCTATACCACTAGAAAGAGCAGAATCTTTTCCAGAAAATTACCACATGAACATGGTCAAGTAGGAATCCATGTGTACTTATTTTTCTAAATAAGTGTAATTTCAGTGATTAAAATAATTGAACATATAAATATTACAAATATTACCTTGGCATCAGAAACTGTCGAATCTGGATATCCGTTCGATGATCTTTTTTCATCAGCTTCTGAGTCACAGTCTGAGCACAGAAAATGTTCTAACTTTTTTGCTTGTTCAATACTCATGCCCATGCAAGTTGGATGGAACCTATTTGAACAATCATTATTTAAGTCAGGGTGAACCATAGTAAAGTCGGAGGTCTTAAAAGAGCGAAATAACCCTGGTCATTGACACAAGAACTCAAATTCTAAAAACCGATCCTCTATAAATATATAGTAACTAATAGGACCTCATCCCATGGTACAAGAAAGCATAAGATGAAATTGGTAATTCTCTATGTATTGTATCATATCACATGTTAACCATTGTTCCGAAGTAATAAACATGCTTATCGATCAAGCCATTAAAGTATAGTGGCAAAGGCATTCCATATGGAGATTCTGTCAAAAGGAAGTACATAGATCGCTTTAAAAAGAATACAATGGTAAAAGGCTCGAGCAATATTCCACATTGACTTGTGTACAAACATTTGAGTCTAACAAAATTATATGGAAACTGAAGATGATAAATGCATGCAGTCAAAAATAGCATACAAAAAGGAAACCTCTGGCGCAGACAGGTGACATGATTCTTGGATTTATCTCCCAATAATTGATTGGCTAACAGACGGGGCTAATTACTAGAGAGCCATTCAGGTTTCTTATAATCTATAATCTTGAGATCCTACTGAAAAACTGTATAAATGGGCACATCTAGAAATTTTTTACTAGATTTAGAGGCTTGAAAAATCACATGATGTAAGTTTACTTGGTCCAAAAGGATATTCACACCCATATTTTAACGCATATCCATCTGTAAGGTTTTGTTAAGCATTTATAGAGCAAATACATGAGCGAATAACTAAAAAAAAGGTAGTACTGGTCTGGAAGATCCATTCATGCAGAATAAATGTTGCACAGTACAGAGTACAGGGGTGGTGTAACAAAACAATATGGAGGAGAAAAGGCTTCAAAAAAGGCCTATATAAGAATACACAAACCCTAACTTTTAAGTGACCCAGAAAGATCCCTAATCAACCTCCCTCCAAAAGATTTCCCTACTTTATATTGTGCATACCTGGTTGGTATGGATGAGCATCAAAACCAAAAAAATGAAAATCAAACTGAAAAAATTCAATAAATACATCTAACTTTTTTTTTAATTGAAAATTATTGGAGATTTCGGTTCTGATTATATTTTGGTTAGGAACAATGCTACATCGTTAGATAAGAACATGACTGTATACATATACTAATAAAGATTATAGAATTTAGTCTATTATTTGATGAACTTTTACCATTAAAGATAAATTTTATATTTTTAATCTAACTTAACCAAATTGAAACCAATCAGATCAGTTTACTTTTGTTTGGAAGCTACAGCTTATCTGTTTCCGTTTGATTTCTCTTTGGAAACTATTAGCACTTGTTTGTTCTGGTTAGGAATTTTTCTACTAAATTAATATAGCTCCTATTGGTTGGAAATAAAGACAAAATATAGTAAGAGAAAGGAAGAGTAACAACTTGCAAAATTTATTGATACCAATACAAATCACTCAAATGGGATCGATGCCAATAAAGGTTTGCCCATCTTTCTCAAGAAATTGATAATCTCACAAACATAGAAAGAGAAATTCTAAAAAATAGAGATTCTAAGAATTAGATTAAACTTGGTAAATTGAGGTGGAAATTAATGGAATCAATTGAAGTTGGGTCAAATTAGGTTGAATTTGGAAAGTTAATAAATCTAGCCTTCCTTTTGTTGATCTTAGTTTGAATCCTAGCGAACACGATAGGACGGAAGGAGTGTAAGTCTCTGTTGCTCTTTCAAATTCTAGTTTAAATAGCATAACCTCGCTATTCACTAAGGGCCAAGATTGTTACGAGATCAAGTTGTCAACGTTGTTGTTGCTCGTGATCCACCACTTAGACCTAACACCTCATCCATCTTTTTGCTTGTTACGAGATCAACCTGGTTTAGATTATATAGATGTTTAGTGGAAACTAAACACAGAATTTCAATTCAAAAGAGCATATAACATGGCAACCTGGCAACTGAACTTAATTGAATTGCTCTTTGTCCAACTAAGTCATTCCTTCAGGCATATTTGCTTTTTTAGTAGTTTATAAGTTTATATTTTCTCAATTTTTATATCAAATAGAGATCTTGTTGATCTTTTTTGAAAGTAATGGTTTTGTTTAGGAATTCTGCAAGGAGTCACAAAAACAACCTCTTGTAATGTAGGGTAAAGCAGTATACAATAGAACCTTCCCCAGGACCCACATTGGCCGGAATTTCGTGCACCGCCAATCCTTATCAAGAAATTGATAATCTCACAAACATAGATAGAGAAGTTCTAAAAAAAATAGAGATTCAAAAAATTACCTAGAATGAATTTTATGATCCAATAGAAAATTGAGGAAATAGATTAAATTTGGTAAAATTGAGGTGGAAATTAATGGAATCAATTGAAGTTTGGTTGAATTAGGTTAAATTTGGAAACTTAATAAATCTAACCTTCCTTTTGTTAATCTTAGTTTAAATGCTAGTGAACAGGATTGGAAGGAAGGAGTGTAAATCCCTATTGCTCTTTCAAATTTTAGTTTAAATAGCTTAGCCTCGCTATTCACTAAGGACCAAGATTGTTACGAGATCAATTGTCAAGTTTTGTTGTTGCTCGTGATCCACCATTTAGACCTAACACCTCATCCATCTTTTTGCTTGCTACGAGATCAACCTGGTTTAGATTATATAGATGTTATTTGGAAGCTAAACATAGAATTTCAATTGGAAGGAGCATAACATGTAGCGGCTATTGGGATAACAATCATAGTCCCACATCGGAAATATATGGAAAAGATTTATAAGATGGAAGATATCTCCATTGGATTGGAATGAGACCTTTTGGGTATAGCCCAAATATAAATCCATTTGAACTTAGGCACAAAGTGAACAATATTATACCATTGTGGAGATATGTGAATTTCATCTTCTAACAGCAACAACCTAACAATTGAACTTAATTGATTTGTTCTTTGTCCAACTAAGTCATTCCTTAAGGTATTTTTGCTTTTTTTTAGTGCTTTATCAGTTTATTATATTTTCTCAACCTAACAATAGAGATCTTGATGATCTTTTTTGAAAATAATGGTTTTGTTTAGGAATTCTGCAAGATGAAAGGCAAAGCCCATGTTGGAGAACTTCCCCGACTTTATCATTTTCAATCATAAGTGCATGCGTTGGCATTCATATTTTCAACTTTAACAAACTACCAGAATTGTTTTTCTTTTTCAGTTCTGTTAGACCTCCAAACCCTAGCTTGAAGCAATTATAGAAAAGACCAAGTCAAGCAACACGTGAATGAGTAACCAAACTCACTTACCAATCCTTGCATCCATCACACTGGACCATCAGATCATCAGGGTTGTAAGGCATCTCACACTTGCAATATCTGAAACAAAAAAAAAAAAAATGTAAAAGCACAAACTTGACAGTTAAAAATCCAATTACCAGAAAACTAGGATCACAAATAATGAAGAAAATAGATGCAAAGCAGGCAAATCCTACACTGCAACACGATCAGGCGTGAAAGCTCCAGTGGCCGCCTTGTACTCAAAGCGGCAGAAGTAGTCCTCGGCCCCGACATTCTCCAGCTTGGTGTAGTTCTTAAACGAGTGCACAATGCACTTCCCCTCGATGGTGTGCGCGCTCTGCACGTCGTAGTGATCAGAGAGGAACAACTCCTTGGCGCCGTGGAACAGCCGCCGGCCGCCAATGGACTCCTCGGGGCGGTAGTACCACCTGACCTTCACCCGCACGTTGTTGCGGTGGTCGGCCTCGATCTTCTCCACCTTCGCCACGTACGGAGGCTTCTCCGACTCCGACGGCCGCATCAGCACGCAGTCTCCGACTTCAACATCCCCCACCCCGCGAACCCACAATAACAAAAATCAAATCAACTGGAGAAATAGATCCAAACGGAGGAAGCTACCTGCGCCGGGGAGCAAGGAGATACCTTTGACGACCTTGTTGGTGCCCTTGATGGTGTAGGAATCGAGGTCCTTCTTCCCGGGCTTGGTCTTGGCCATCGGTTGAAATCGAGCCAGATGCAAACGGGGAGCGGGGAATCGGGCCGGATGAGCGCTTGCAGCGGCGACCGTGGGGAGAGTGCCGATCGAGCGGGAGGAGCGGAGGGCGGATCGAAACCCTAGAGAGAGAGGAGAGAGAGAGAGAGAGAGGGGGATGGAGTTTGGTTGGTTCCGGCGACAGGGAGAGGTGGCAAAGAAATGACTGACTCAAGCTTTTTACTACAACGCTACATACGCACTCACGCTTGTCCTTCCTTTTTCGCCTATCATTAGACTCTTCCCATCTATGCAGTAAAAAAACGGAAATTTTTTGAGCTAAACCGATTGACAGCAGCCGCAATTTGATTTTTTTTTTTTTTTTTTTTTAGCACAAATTAAACGGACGATTTAAATTATGTCAATAGGTGGTAAAAACAGTAAAATTGTCACTTGGCCGTACTTTTGAACGGAGATAAATAACGAGGACTTGATCGAGCAACAGGCACATGCTGAGGGGATGAGATAATATTTTACGCTCATTAGGAATCGATTTGATTTATCTTCATACATAAACCACTTACACCAACTGGCGAGAACAACTCAAATTATGTAAATAGTCAAGAGAAAGATGTTTCATAAGATATTTTATCTCAAAAGTAATGAGCAGTTGTTATAATATTATTTCTTTTCAAGTAGCCGCGCTATGACTATTAGCCACTGTAATTATTTTAATATGATTTTGATACATTTAAAATAATTTTGATGAAATTTTAATAATTTTAACCAAGTAGATAAAGAATTGAGATTTAGAGTTCAAAACTTAAAATTTAGAATTTAACTACAACTATATAGCACATATCTATTATAGAAGCGGCTAAATAGCTAGATCTAACTACCTTCGGCACCAATGATTCGACAGTTTGGAAGCGCCAGTTCGAGGGTTCATAACAGGTCGACCCTTAACCTTAACAGCCCAAGACGGCTACGGTTCGGTTCATTGTTCGAAACTATGGATTCACAGTTCGTGACAATTCGATATTATTATATTAAAAAATTTAAAATTTATTAAAAAGGAGGTTGCACTTATTTAAGTTGCATACGTATCTCTTTAGGTATAGGAGAATCAAAGTCCACGTGATTGCATACGCACTTCAATTTTCTCCTATTCTCGTTGTATTAATTCTTTTGGTATCAAATTCTTTGGCTTCATTTCTGAAAGTTGCATTCCTTGGATTCTTTTCTCGGCTCGGTCCAATCGTCAAGTAATGCTTAGACTTCCAATGAATTGGGAGACATAATAGATCGCTGTTCATCTAATATGTTGCAGTCGGCACTAAATGTCTACTCCGCAGCAACAGTTGACACTGGACAAGCTAAATTTTTTTTGGTAATTACAGAGAAAACGGGAAAGCTTTGAGTCTTCTGTGATCACCACTTTAAGATATTGAAATCTTCGATATCTACTTCATTAAAATCAAAAGAAATCGTAAAATAATTTTAAGTTCCTATGTAGAACTTGAGGATCCTCATGAATATTTCGTCCGTTCTTTTAATAAATTTATGCTTTTGAAAGTTTTAAATTAGTACTAATAGTTTATTGTGTTTCAAAAATATCAGTTTGTATTCCATGTTTTGCAAAATATTGATTATAAATATCATATAAATAATTTCTAATATTATATATAATACTAATTAGATTAAAAGAAGATTAATCTTTAATAGGAATTAAAGTATCATAATATAAAGTTAACATTCCTTATAAAACTTCTAATTTAAATGTAGAATCTAAAACAAATACAATTAAATAA
>JBBPFP011142280.1:0-11616 GCA_037974795.1 Kaempferia galanga | reverse complement strand
GAGCCCGTCGGCTCACTCTTCCACGCCATCCTTCTCGTCTGCTGCGTCTTTCGCTCGACATCTTGTGATCCTAAGCTCCTGCACACTTAGTCACAAGGTTAGTCCAACGCAGGACCTAACCTAATTTGGTTCAGTTCACATCTCCTGGTCCCGTTTCTCCTGGTCCCTCCCTGGTCCGCAAAAGAGGTATAAAAAGGCACGTCACGTGAAAGGCACGTGACCACTCGCGTCAAACCGAGTAGCTCCTCGCGCAGTTCTCTTCGCCGCAAGCCCTAAATCGCCGCCGCTGCCCTCTCGCGAAGCTCCGCCCTCTCGCGTCAAACCGAGCAGCTCCTCGCGCAGTTCTCTTCGCCGCAAGCCCTAAATCGCCGCCGCTGCCCTCTCGCGAAGCTCCGCCCTCTCGCCGCCCTACAAGGATTCAGTGACGCGAGTGGTTTGTGTTGTAATCTTGTTGTAAGATACACCGACGAACAAAATACAAGGATTAAGTTTGCCTTGAGTCCCAATAATGTTATGCATCTTAGGTTTTGACGAGTGCTCTTATCCATGTTTGCTAAACCATTCCAAGTAGGTTAAGTTCAGTGAGTTTATTGCAAAGCATATAGGGGAAATGGAAGGTATAATGCTTGAAGCTGAAACTGGAGATTACCTGGGAAAGCACCGTGGGTTTTGGTTCTACACCATTGGTCAACGGCAAGGCCTGCGGCTTCCTGGAGGACCCTGGTATGCTGTATTGCTTCAGCACATACTTTTCTCTGATGCCTATATCATTGCTTCAGTATTACAATGGTGATAGAAATGCTTCTATTTTATTATCTGATATTCACTGCATCACATGATTCAGCTATAACATTTGGCTAATGTTTAGCTCAGTTTCATATTGCTTGAATCAATCATTGTAGGTATGTTGTCGAAAAAGATGTGCAGAACAATGTCCTTTTTGTATCAAGAAACTACTTTTCATTAGATAAAAGGCGGCGGACATTCCGTGTTGGATCATTGAATTGGTTTAATGGTTCCTCTGCTATTAACGTTGAACAACTACGATGCAAGGTAAATCCTAACTCTTGTCTCTCGCTTGTCTAATGTTCTTTTTAAACTCGCTAGATTGCAAGGTAAATCCATTTTTGTAGATTGTATTAGAATATAATGTCAAATATCAAAGTTGACGAATTGGTTGGTATTCCACATGTAATTTCATATGATTTGATTAGAAAATCTTAGTGAATAAGACAGCAGGTTTCTGGCGACACGTTGCTATTATGAAATATCCATCAAAGTAATTTATGCTTGGTTCTAAGTTCAAATTTCAAGAGTTTTTTTTCTTTGTTAGTGTAAAAATACTGACAAAAAAAATTACTATTAGGTCCGGCATGGTCCTGGCTTCTATGAGTGTAGCATTACAAGTGGATCAGGGATAAGTGATGAAGAAAGTTTGGTTGTGCATCTGTCGGAAGATGACCAGGGTTTGGCTGCAGGACAATTTGCAGCTTTCTACTGCGACGAAGTGTGTGTAGGTTCAGGAGTTATTTTGGACTCCTGGGATGAAAAGTGCTTCCCCATTTGTTTAAAGGCTTTGGAGATTTCAAGGATGGAAGACAAGTCGAAACTCGGAAAACCAGTTAGAATAATTAACCTGGAAACAAGTAAAAATACAATTTGTCAAACAGAATGCTGATGACATATTTGCAGGAATATCAGATTTATGGCCCAAATTCAGGTATACATTTCTAAAAACTAATGTCATTGCATGTTAGTTGCCGTAGCTTTGATTATCTCCCCTATTTATTGGTAGCTGAAGCCTTTGGAAAGAATGGGGTGCAGGGGACTTGAACGATCATTTCGTACTTTTGTTGATTCAGATTTATCACCAAGAGTGTCAATTGTCGTCACAGCTTCTTGAATGACTTGCCATCGACATGCCACTAGAAGAGATTTAGGATTGCCACTAAATGCCCAAGTAATGTGGCTCCTTGCAAAGTAGAATGACTGGTAGAGCCCTTCATCAGTTGATGAAGGTAGCTGATACTTTGAAGGCATCCACCAGTTGAAGGAGTTGTCTCGAGCAATCTCTTCGTCCCCAAAAGTGTAGATTTCTGATCATTTGTAGAACGAACAATTGAAACTGCTATTGGCAACTTGTGTTCAAAAAAGCAGACAAACTTGGTGTTTAAGCAGGACTTGAGTTCTTTTAAACAGGAATTGCTTGTAAGTTATATACATTATGAATTTAGAGTGGAGTTTCTCTCAGTGTATGTTTCATGTTTGAATTTTTCTAAACAACAGTTTTAACTTTATCCCTCCTGGCCAGATGATATTCTGTTATGTGATGGAAGACCGGGATTAAATAAATCCAATTAATTAAGACTCGATGGAGAATAAAATAGAATGAATTTATTAAGCTGAAAAGGATGAAAACATAAAATCGAGCCCAAATGAGAATGCAGGATGAAAGTAGGAACGTCGAGTAAAAGCAATGCGACTTGCAGATAAGCAGGAAGTAGAATCCAAATTTTCTGAAAATACGATGTATACATGAACCAGGATTTGTGGAACCACAAAATGCATAAATTGAGAGCAAAGTTTAGAAAATTATAGTGGTATATCTAAGAATAGTGTTAGCTGATCAACCAAAATTCATTACCAGCAAAACTATAATATCCTAACAGACCAGTCGTCTGCAACCCAAATGTTGGGCTTCCTGATTGTGAGTGCAATTGGCTTTGACCCTTTCCGTAGAGTGAGTGGACCAAGTTCGATGTTCATCTCATGATTTCCTGGTGCAGCCACTGCTTTTTTGGCTCCAGATGGTAGCCCAAGGAGTATAATTCTCTCAATGGTGCAGTCTGAGGAGAATTTCTTCTCACCAGCGGTGGAAGGGCGGATGTCTATTGATGTTAGCTTATCATTGGCAAAAACGAAACGGCGGTGGATGTAGGCTCCCTGCTCAAAGTCATAGCTTTTGCCATCATCAATGTACAGTTCCCCCTCGGCAGCATGTGAACCATTGAGAGCAATTACCTGGTACCACAATTCAAGTTCATAAGTTACCGGACAAACAACTCTGAGTATTCTAAACTGAACATACCGCAGCAATAAATAAAACAAAATTCAAAATCAATTAGCAAGGGGTTCAAATCTACCAAACCAAAGAAGAAATAGCCAAACAACCGGAAGAGAAGGAAAGATAGAAAAGAAATGTAAACATGTGCATAAGCAATGTCTTTCCCAACTCCAATTACCCTTGCGATCTAGCCACCCCACTGTTGGAACAGTGGTTCCTCATAGGTAGGTTTGATCACATTATTTTGATGGTTTGATAATACAATTTAAGTTATATCAAGCTTGGAGTTGAAGACCAAAGATAAGTAAACTATGTATCAATTATGCATGTTGTAATCTTGATTTTTGTTTTCAAGGCTTTATATGCAACGATGTTGTGATCGCCTAAGTAGGAGTTGACCACCAATGCTCGAAACATGTGACTTTGGAAGGAAGTCATGTTTGTTACCGACTCAAACCATACACCTTAAATGCATGTGGCATGTTGTAAGAGGAAATAAGGGAGAGTGCCTAGGCGTGTCAATCTATTAGATGCAAAGCATTGGGAAAACAAAATATTTTTGTGTGAGCAACAGTTGACTAGAAGCATTTCAGTCAGCTTGAGATGAGTAGTTTTCAATCGACGGGTGATACAACCATTATAGACTTAAATCGACATTGTAGTGGTCAACTAGAGGCATCTAGTAAGTGAACATTGGAACTTCAGATATAAGCTGTTACATAGTTCAGAACTAACTGAAATATTCTATTCTCCTGTGATTGAGTTGATCAAGTGTTTAAAGAAATCAAAGAGCAAAAGATTGGAAGACTTCTTGAAGAAACCATTCTTTCCTCGTGGTTGAGCTTAACCACATTCTCGTCCGTTGTAATCCGATGTAAAATACCAGTGGATTTGCAACACTTGAAAAACATACAATTTGTACTGAATAAAATGATGAAAACACATGTCAACGTAGGAAAGAAAAAACAGGGACACAGTAAAACTAAGCAACGCTCCTCTCTTGTAAGGTTATGAGGGCATAAGATGTCATTGCCACTAAAGCAATAGCAGTCCAGTTTCAGAGTATTTCTATTCCTGATCTGAGTGTTGTTGTGTCACAAACTATTTACAACTTTCAAAGATTGAGTTTGAATGTAGCCATGAGTGGTCAGCTTGCACAAGGAACTATAAGTATCATAGAATAAAAGCCTACGTGTATTTATATATATCTAAAAAGAATAAGAATACAAGACAGTGATTTTTTTTCCAATCCAAGTTCCTTTTAGCAACACTACCAGCTCACTTGTCACAAATTATCATAGCAAGATTACTATGTCTCATCCTGAAGGAACACATTAGCACTTCCGTCTTGGGGATAGTCTGGCCCATTACACATTTGCAATAGATGTAAGGTTCATATGATGGATTACAATCCATTACCATTTTTTGGAACATTGCCCAAGAGTTAGGAACTCGTTTTACAATCTTATTCCCCATTTAAACTCTTGAAGCTAGCAATGATGCAAATATTGCATATAGATTATGAAAAACCGTCAAATGTTTCGTGAGCATTCTTGTAGTTAGGTTAATAGTGGTATACTAGGTTTAGTCCTCTACTTCTAGATTTAGGGGTTAACAGTATCTAATACAAAAATGTTTCAGAAATAACTATAGCAGAAAACCAGATTCTAACTAAATAGAAAAACGAGATAAGGCATATTTAGCAGGTTGAAAAGGGTGACAAAATTGTATAATTATATACCAATGTGTAAGGATCATTGACCATCTGGGTGGAACTTCGCCTGAACCTGTCCTTTCTGAGAATAATAGTGCCAGCTCTCGGGAAACTGGGTATACTATCTTCTGAAGCATCCAGTTTGAGTAAGACACCTCCATGATACTTGACTCCATTTCTCAAATTAAACCAAGATGCTCCAGAAGGCAAATAAACTGATACTAACTTTTGATTCTGTCCAGTAACAAAAAAACAACAAAAAGGAATCGATTACCTAGACAACTCGTATAAATAGAGGAGACATAAGCATGAAACATGTATACCTTCTCATAAACACCCTGGACTAACAGACTTGATCCAACCATGAAAGCCTCACTATTGTCATATGTTTCTTTATCAGCAGGAAATTCCAGCCACAAAGGACGCATGATTGGAATGCCACTTGTAGCAGCCTCTCTAAATAGTGTGTAGTAGTATGGCAATAATGAGTACCGGATATGTATTGCCTCTCTCATCAAAGCAGTATTTTCCTCTCTGGATTAATCAGACAAAAGGTTACATATATGATGCATCATTTTGTGTAAAATCAATTACGATACAAAAAATATAGCACACATGAGTAGGTACAATGCAAATGTCATTTACTAAACTGCCTTATTCAGAAACTGGTTAGAAGCAGATTAAGTTTTGTAATCTACAATTTGATGAAAACTAGGCAAATCAGGTTACTAGATATGATTTCAAGATTTAAACAAATAATCCAGAGAGAGAAATAGTTAAAAAAATTTAAAAACAAAATATCATTGAACAATAGAATTGTCTCGACAATTTATGGAAATAAAACTGTCAATGGAGTCTCAAGCCAGGTTGGGAAAAAGTTGACAACCAACATAAAATGTATAGAGAATGTTAAGGTGCTACTGTCATGACAAATAATTAGACATGAGACCATCTAGATGTTGTGCATATTTCCTGAAAGAATTCAGCTAAGATACTGAGAATCATACCGTATGATTCAGAAAAGCTAATACATTCACATTATTTTCTTTTCATAAATTTCTCTGAGAACCAACCAAGATTAGCACAATCTCTATTTTGATTCAGATCCAGAAGTTTCTCAGTGATGTTAGTGCCAATGACCATTTTCAAAACTACAAAGCATTAACCTCCTGAAACCACATATACACAATTCTATGCAAAATCTAGCATACCCGCTAAGCAGAAAACTTAGATAGACTGGGCATATAAGGACCTATAAACTCACCAGAAATTGGCCAAATTACAAAATAGTCATAAAGTATCTTAAGATAAATGAATCCTAGAGACAATAGAATAACTGAGAAACAAAAATCACCATAGTCCTTCACCTTGCTAGAAATTTTCACACTGTTAAAGTTAGAAATATTCCTGAGCTTAAGAGCAAAAGAATATGAACCGGAGCGTTTTAGCAAAGATCTATAACCGAATAGAACAAAATATGACTAATGGTTAGCATACATAAGCTTAAAAAAAGTGATTGGTATTGCATCTAATTTTGGACAATGCAACAAAGTAACTGATGAATACCCAAATAGCCAAGGTTCTCGTCGCTTGGTGTCATGATGTGCATGAGCTCTGAAGAATGGATAATAAGCACCAAGTTGGTACCATCGTACTAACAAATCTACTTCAGGGTTGCCAAAAAACCCTCCAACATCAGCACCTGTGGCATTATCTTGATTTTAAGAAAACTGGTATAAACAATACAACATGCATCAAACATTGAGTTCAAAATTACTTACCAGAAAATGACATGCCGGTAAGACCAAGGTTTAGTATCATTGGAACTGAAACTCTGAGATGATCCCAATCTGCTGAATTATCTCCAGTCCAGATTGCCCCGTACCGTTGACTTCCAGCAAAAAAGGCTCTTGACAACACGAATGGCCTGTCTTTTCCATTACCTCTCTTTAAGAGTCCATTAGCTGTAGCCATATGGAAATAGTAACCATATGCATTGTGTAATTCTCGATGCTCTACCTCCCCATGATGTATGGCATCCCTGGGCATGGTTACCTAATAAAGATGGATATGATTAGAATATAAATCTATTTGCAAAACCTTGTGAGTCATGGAGCTCAAGGTTAAAATTTAAATTAACTACTAAAAAAATCTGTAACTAAGGATTAAAGTCTGATGATTGAGCAACTAAGATGAAATTATAACCTAAGGAGAAAAGCTACTGATGACCAACAAAAGACTTTAAATTTCTGGAAAGAAACAAAAACAAAAGGAAAAAAAATAAAATTTTTGTCTAAAATGGCCTCAGCTATCATGTATCCCTACACTTTCACTTTGATGTAAAGATAATGGAGCTTTCAAGTGTTGGCCTAGATCTTTACATTGCATTTAGTAGTCAATCTGAACGAGAATGAAAAACTAGACACAGAAAGAAAAAAAAAAGAGAGACAAAGAAAAGACCAATGCAAAATCATTAATTGTACCCAATTAATAGTTTATACCCCTGCTAAATGATAAATATTTATTAATCATCTCTGACCCGTAACCAAGATATTATGAAACAAAAAAATCGTATCAAGTAGTTGTTATAAACATAGAACTAAAAGAACAAAATATCATGATTACCTCAGGACCATTGAAGACTGAAGGCTCATTCATGTCATTCCATATATATAATGACGCTGTCGAACCAACATAATTCTTGTAAGAGAATTTGTCAGCCCACCATTCTCTTGTCTCCGGGTTCAACATGTCAGAATACGATGAGGACCCTGGCCAACACCATCCATCGAAATCCTTCCCTGATGCATCTTTGACGTAGTAACTCTTCTCAGTTGCCTCTTTATGCACATGAAAGGAATCATCCCGCTTAAGGTGAGGGTCCACGATTGTCACCATGTGCCGCCCTTTGGCAGCCAACTTCTTCTGCATCTCCTCAGGATTTGGGAACAGCGTCCGATCCCAAGTGAAGTATCGCTTCCCATCAGTATGTTCTATGTCGAGCCACAAAACATCATAAGGTATATCATGTTCGTCAAAAGCAGCATCCACAGCTGCAACATCCTCCTCATCCCTGTAATTCCACCTGCACTGGTGATACGCCACAGCAAACTCCTGGGGCATGGCCTGAGTCCCCGTCACAGACGCGTACTGTTTCAGCACGTCTTTTGGGCCTGGACCAACAAAGAAAAATGCATCCACCACTCCAGCCTCGCTCATCCAAAATGTGTCGATCCTCCCAGCGTTCGGCGCGGCAGAATCATCCCACCCAGGCGCGAGGACATCGATCTGCATCTCGGCAGCGTTAAGCCAGAAGAATCCGGAGGTCGAATGGGTGCCATGGGAGAGCATAAATGGAATGGAACCGTAGATGCCGAATGGGGAATCATGGAGGTATTCGAAGACATCGAGGTTGAAGAGGCGGTAAGGTTCAGATTCATCTACCCCGGAGCCTCTAGTCGGGCGCAGGGAGAGTGACGGAGAAGCGTGCTCGGGGATCCCGTACACAAAATTAGCGCCGTGGAATGAAACATCGAAGCTTATTGACTGCGGTCCGTGAGGCCGCGAGTCCGTGTGGCTGCGAAAGCTTTCCTCCCAGTTTTCACCTTCTTTCTTTGCCCTCAGCTGCTCGTAATCGAACAGCCCGTGGGAGTTAAAGGAGAGGACGGGCTCGCCCTCTGAACCAGTACGGCGGACGACGATCTCGAAAGGCTCGTGGCGGAGAATGCCCTCGAATCCATCGGCAAGGTAGAATGAGGTAGCAGCGACACCGGGGGGAGATGACAGGCGGGGGAGCCAGAGGCGGCGATCCTCGAGATCGGGAAGGAGAACATCGGGAAGGCGGAAACGGCGCTTGGGAGTCGGCGCGGAGGACGGATCCTCATCGATCTCCAGGCGTAAGATGCCCCCGTGGTAAACGGAGAGGCGGAAAAGGAGAGGCCGCTGGGTGGCGTCGTCAACGGCGGCGTCGGCCGAGGGATCCTCGTCAGTGACCTGACGGATGGAAGGGGAGGGGACAAGGCGACCGGACACAGAACCATCGGACAGGGATACGTCGGAAACGGAGAAAGGAGGCAGCGAGTGAGGGGCGCGGGTACGGGCGCGCTTGCAGAAGGGGGTCTGGTTGCAGGATCGGAATTCCTCCTTCTTCCAGGCGGCGACCTGCGAGGAAAAGACAAGGAGCAGAAACAGCAGCACAGGGGCCGCCGATCGGCGGTCTGGCGCGGTCATGGAGGCCGGTGGTGCTGAAGACAGACGACGGCGACAAATGGAGAGTGAAATGCTCCTCACACCGTTCTCGAGAAGAAGGGTTGGTAGTTCTCCAGGAAGATCGATTTGCGGGTCGGATCCCCTAATGACAATCGGATCCAATTATTTCTATAAATAGTTAGAAAATAATGATCAATAGAAATAGCGGGCTCCCAGTTCAAGAACTCGAGGGGGAAAAGCCCACTAACTTCAAGCCTGTCGCCCGTTCCGGATGCCGGTTGCGCGGCTTCCTGTCAACGCCAGGAAATCCAGCTCAAATTCTAAAACGGTGTAGTGTTAGAGAGGGGTGAGGGTTTAGGGATGTTAAGCGGAAAGGCTCGTGTTGATTGAATAGTAAAACATTTTTTAAAATTTTGTGTTTTATTTTTTATATAATTTAATATTATGAGTATAAAAAATAAATGGTAAAAATCAATAGATTGACTCAAATTTTAGCAATCATTGGAAGGCAGTGTCCATCATTTTATTCTTAAAAATATATAATTTTTCACGTTTTAATCATTACCAAATAGTTTGATGATAGCGGTTACACATTATGATTAAATCCTATACTTTAAAATTTACAATCTGTAATTTTAAAATATTATTATATTTAAATATTCTATACGACGTGAGCAATATTATTTAAAGTTTATCAAAATCATTTAAATAAATTAAAATCACCCTAAAACCATTATAACAAACTACTAAATAGATATTATCACGTCCTCTCGGGGCGATGCGATGGTTAAGACATAAAAAGTTACCACATGAGACCAAGAGGTCAAAACTCGGTGCCCCCGAGCACGCTTCCCCTATGTCTTAATCATTTGCCCCTATGCCTTAATCATTTGCACTAATGGCTAGTAGCCACTCTCGTGATTTACCTCTTTCGTGTTGGTCCAGAGACGGATTGGCGAATTATAACACCTATATAATAGCTTTCTACCCTTTGTAACAATTATATTATAACTTTTACACATTGTCGTAGTTGTTATAATAATATTAAAAATAAGGAATAACATTATAATAATTATTAGAGAGTTGGTACACATAATAACTACTCAATGGTTGCCCCATGGAAAATGCTGTAATGGTTGGATACGTCAACAAATAATTAAATGGTCTGAGGTTCAAATCTCAACTACAATATATGATTTTTCCTTCAAAAACAGATCTAAGAATGTTGACTATTTTAGATAGTCTCCATGATTCTTCAGTTTCAAGAACTAGATATCTAGATTAAAACAAAACTAGTCGATAACTTTTATAAGCTAATATTTACATAATAGCTTTCTACCCTTTAAAATATTCACACTTGTGTTTAACATTATAACACCCTCATATCATAAAAATCATGGAGTCCACATGCCACATACTCATTATATTAACATAATCATTCTTCACATGCCACATACTCATTATATTAACATAATCATTCTTTCATTAACATGAATTATTTGTGTGGTACACATGTCACATATACATATATTAGTATTCATTCTCTCGTTAACATTCATTATTTGTGTGATACACATGCCACATATATATTATATTAACATATTTATTTTTTTATCTTTATTTTAATATTAACATTCATTATTTGTAGGTCCCGTCAGGATTAATCTTTATTTTTATTTTAAATTAAATAAATATAATTTCAATTTTATTTACATAATTTAAGTTATTATTATTTAAAATAAACAATAATAATATTTTTAACTATATTTATTATGTAAAATATTTGTCATTTATTTGAAAATAAAATATTATTATAAATTAAAAGGAAAGAGTACAACATACAAAAAAATCACGCTGGTATAAAATTAAAAAAACAACCTAAAAATCAAACATAAAATAAAACTATAAAGTACTAATTTAAGGGTGGTTGTGTTGTGATCAAATATATTCAACTAAGTTGATACAAAGTTGGTAATGTATATGGCTGTCATGTAGTTCAAAATTTATCTGGAGAGAATCATAAAATACTCAGTTTGAGCCCTAGAAGGGTTGTGCGGGCTATCACCTTTAACATTGTATCAATTTGTCACGTGACCTCCTCATCTTCAACAATCATGTTTTCTAAATTTATACTCCTCCGTATTGGCCCAGGGACGGGTTGGCAGAGGCAATGGGGGCGAGCGAATCGCCTTTTGCCACATGTTTTCTAAATTTACAAGCTCAATTAGAGATTTACGGTCAGACATTTGAGTTTCTGAGACAAAAGTCAGAGCAAATGGTTCATTTTCCGTCGAGATGTAAAAGGCATATCGATTGTAAGTGGATTAAATGGATAATTTTGTGGATATAGATAATTTGGTGGATATAGATTATGTGAATAATCTGGTGAATATGAAAATTATGAATAATTTGATGGAATTTATGAATTTTGGGAAGAAGTATTTTTTTAAAAAATTCTCAATTATTTTTAACTTAAATGTTGAAATGATTGAAATGTTAACTAGCCATTATATAAATTTACCAGTCACCTAATCATTTAAATATTTTAATTTAATTTTATAAAATAATTATTACTGCCTATATATATATATATATATATATATATAATGATTTGTTAGCCTGCGCGATG